>APFE031700080.1:0-14966 GCA_000404065.3 Pinus taeda | reverse complement strand
TCGAGCTATCTGGTGGCTGCACGAGGCTGCTGGCTGAGGACCATCTAGGAGAAAAAAAATTCTCCTGTGATACCACCCAAGGATGGTGGGTAACAATATTCATTGACTCAATCCTAAAACAATTCACTAATATTCTTTGATAAAAATAGTGGCATTTTCAAGGATGGTGAATTGTTGAGATTGAAAGAACTTGATAGGAGGAAAGGAATGTTAAACTATTAAGGCAAAAGGATATGGATTGAAGGGTGAAGATAAAAGCTACCTAGCTTGATTTGGGGTAAAAGAACACCAAGTATTTCTATCACTTTGATAGAAAAAGAATCAATTCTATTTGGAGAATGAAAAATGCAGATGGCCTTGACATAGTAGGGTTCCATGACTTGGTTGAGCTAGTTAGAGACTTTAGAAAACAGTATTCAACAGCCAACTAGGGTTAATATAGCAAAGGTCATCGAAGTGGTGACACAATTTCCTAGATTAGTGTCAGAAAAGGACAATAAAGATATGTTTCAAGAAGTTTCTAGCTCTGAACTTTATGTCGTTCTTTCTTCAATGAATAGGGAAAAAATCCTAGGGCTTTATGGGTGGACGCTTGAGTTGCTTCTAAGTTTCTTTAACCTAATGGGAAATGATCTTCTTAGGGCGGTGGAGGTTAGATTAATTGGAAAAGTACGTGTGGCCACCAATGCCACATTCATAATATTAATTCCTAAATTTGATAATCTAGATTTTCCTACCAGCCAATGGCATTGACAATTTCCTTTACCGATCCAACAACCTTGACCTTTACCCACACCTTCTTGATAATCGCTACCATTCCCTCAATTCCATACTCACCAATGGCCAACCCAACAACCATAACAGTCTCAACAATGCTACCCAATTAAGCAAAAACAAGTTTTTTTCCACCTCTCAGTAGCCTAGCAACTAACATCCTCTAAGGCAACCAAAGTTGCCCACCCAACCTACACCTAATCCCAATAGAAAACAAGCCCAACCAGTCTACAACAACATAACAATAGACCTTTCATCTTACTCTCTCATGACCTTAGATTGTGAAGGGGCACAATTTCGATCAAGAAAATGACATAAAACCCAAATCCAGAAATCACCTTCTAACAAAAGATTGAAGAGCATCCAAGACCTCTTCCTACTCAATTTGATGCAAGTCCAAATTTTTCTCCACTTGAAGAACAATATGAAAACCCACATTTTCAGAAAGACTAGATTAGCCCAAACATAAGCCTCAATTTGAGTTTGATATCTTAGGGGAATGAAAAAAAACCTATGTCAATATCTTTTTGTTTCAAGCTATCAACAATGTGCCCATTTATAGTAAGGCCGTGAGTGATTTCCCAAGAAGAAAGAAGCAAGATCCTAAAATCATCTCAACTAGTAGGTCAACTTCCTGACCTTACGTTGGGATATATTATTACTAAGTACCTTGATCTAGGTAGACATGTTGTAGATGTTTGCATAGGGAACACTCATCCCAAAGTACATTTATATTTATTTGGGAGAAGCCATCAATGTCTTGCCTAAAGACATCATGGAGAATTTAAACCTTCAGAGGATGTTAAGGAAAATCCCCATTGTTCTTCAAATGGTTGGCAGATTCGCTATTAAGTGAGAAGGGATCCTAGAAGATGTAGTTACGTTTATTGATTCTTGAGAATACCCAACATATTGGATAGTGTTGTAGAAGATGTAGTTATGTCTATTGAGTCTTGAGACACAAATCCCCATTGTTCTTCAAATGGTTAGAAGATCATTATTAAGTGGGAAGGGATCCTAGAAAATGTAGTTATCTATTGATTCTTGAGAATAACCAACATATTGAATAGTGATGTAGACAATGTAGTTATGTCTATCAGTTCTTGAGAATACCCTAACATATTGGGTAGTGCTACATACTAAAAGTGGGATTAGCGGTTATCCTATCATACTGGAAAGACCTTGGTTGGCTATTGGCCCATATTGGTTGCAAATCATGATATATTACAATATACCATGGCAACTCAGTTCAAAATATTACCTTATATCCTCTTGCCTAAACAATTCCTTTATTATGAGGAAACATTGTGAATTCACTAAGACAATATAGAGAGTTTTCCCTAAGATCTTTTTCATCCAATTCTCACCATAGACAGGGCTTTAAATTTGAAGGAACCCACTGAAGACACAATGTTTACAAACTTAATGCAAAATATGTATCCTTCTGATTCCCAAATCGGAGAACATAGTGAATAGGTTAATGAGGAAGCACTGAAGACAGAAGATCCAGCAATGACTATCATGCCTTATTCTAAGATAGCAAGCTCTATAACACTTCCATCTTCCATCATCCATCTTCCTTTAGATGACTACTTTATTGCAAAGATCCTCAAACCATCTATCGTCGTTGTAGAAATCAACCCTAGTAGAACTCTTAACATAAATAAGAAACTACAACCCAGCCCAAAGCCAAAGTTAATTCATTTGTTGCAAACGCACAATTATGTTTTCACTTGGAATTATTAAGGCATGCAGGGTGTTGACGCTACTATCTGTAAGCACCATATTTACATGCAAGAGAGTTATCTTCCTATTCACCAAACTCAAAGAAAAATGAACCCAACACTCACGAACATAGTTAAAGAAGAGATACAAAAATTGTTGTGTTGGCTATATTTACCTTATATCCAACAGTGACTAGGTTTCTTCATTGGCTATCATATGAAAGAAGGGAGGAAAATGGAGAGTTTGTGTGAACTACCAAGACTTCAATAAAGTCAGACATAGATAAATGGATCCAATGCATATCAGAGATCAACTTTTTGTTGATTAAGGCCTTTTCTAGGCCGAGCTCTAAGGGAATTGTCAAGGCTGAGTTTTGGTTTTGAGACGGATTAAAGTCTGATTTGTTGAGCTATTAAAGGGCCAAACTTTGAGTCAACTCAATTCTATTAGGCAAAGTCTCAGTATTGTCAAAAGGTTGTTCCAAGGGTCAAGGTCTAGAGGTGTTTCAAGGCTAAGTTCAAGGTTGTCTTGGTTAACATTCTAAGTTTAATCAAGGTCTGATCCAAGGTACTCGTTTGCAGACCTGTAACCGCACGAGATATGTCCAAAATGTTGATCTTTTTATCTCCAAGGTTTGAAGATACCTTGATCTTGGTCTATCAAAGGTAATCATTTGCAAACCTGTAGTAACACGAGATATGTCCAGAATGTTGAGTTTTTATCTCTGAAGTTTGAAGGTACCCTGCACATTATCAATGCATGAACCTAGGTCAAGGATTATATGTATTTTATTCTTATTGTACATTGGTTATGTGTTTGGTATTGTTCCTACACTACTTATGTTGTTGTCCTAGAGTAAAGGCATATCTATCTTTGACATTCATTACACTACTCTTGTGTTTATCTTAGACCAAAGAGATATTCTGTTATTCACTAAGGTAGTCTTGTATGCTCGTTGTGGTATTGTCATTATGTATTTTTTGTGTCATACATGCTTCATTGTGGTATATTCTAAGTGTCAATATATGGTACAGACCTATCCTTTGTTGTGACAACACGTACCTTATACTTGGGTTTTCACTATATAGACCTATCCTTTGTTGTGACAACCCGTACCTTATACTTGAGTTTTCATTATAGGGACCTATCATGATGTGACCTTGTGAGCCCTATAGACTGTGGCCAAGTAGCTTTGTGGGTGTGACCTTATTTATTGTGTTATACCTTGGCCTTCTTCCTATAGACCAAGACACTTGTGAAAAGATTGATATGTGTATAAATCATGGCTTGTGCAATTGCTATCTTCACCTCCTGTAGGTTGAAACACAATGCAAGCGCCAGAGTTTACAACATTCATATATTGCAACAACATTGCATAAAATACGCCATCTGAGCAATGATCTGAGGTTGATGACAACTTAAGGCTTGGTACCAGACAAATTTGTGGCTCATTGGATTGTGCATGTGGAAAAAAGCTAGTAGTGACGTGATTTTTAAAAAGGGACAGTGTTGAGGAGAGCTATCTCATTGGTGATAACATTAACAGTTGTATTGGGTTAAAGTAGAGTCAGTGCAGTGCAGCAATAGTATTGACAATAGTTATACCAATACTATTAATAACAGTGGTCGAACAGTGATTAGAGCATCCATATAGTGTAGTGATCAAGTGCAGTGACAAAGCATCATAATCTATCACATTCAGATATCTTATCATCAGTGTGATAGGGTACTGCAAGGCGGAGATTTAAGTCTCCTTTTATTTGGTGCCTCAGAACACTCCAGGGTGGCAGAGTGGTGCTAGGGCAAGTTGTTGTTGGTGCAGCAAGTTGGTGCTTGCAAGATGTTGGCGCGTACTTTCAGTTGGAGCTCGTGAAACTAGGGGGTTGGTGCTTCCTTCTAGTCGATGTTGGTGAATCAAGGAGTTGGAGCTTCCTTCAAGTTGAAGCTTATAAATCAAGGGGTTGATGCCTCCTTCCACTTGATGTTGGAGAATCTTAGAAGTTGGTGCTTCCTATTGATGTGACTTTATTTGTTGTGTTATACCTTGGCATTCTACCTATAGACCAAGTCACCTATGAAAATATTGACTTGAAATAAATCATGGCCTCTACAAATGCTATCTTCACCTCTTGTAGGTTGAAACCCAATGCAACCCTGAGATAAGTGAGCAATGATAAGATTCAGTGACAAGTTTAAGGGAACGTAGCAAGTTCAAAATATTGATAGTTTAGACAGAGTTTACAACCTTCATGTACTGCAACAACATTGCATAAAATATGCCATTTCAGTAGTGATCTAAGGTTGATGATCTTGTGTTTCCTATGGAAGCAATGGAGACAGCTTAAGGCTAGGTATAGGAAAAATTTATGGCACAATAGATTGTGCATGTGGGAAAAAGCTAGCAGTGACGTGATTTTGTAAAAAGGAGCAATGTTGAGGAGAGCTATCTCATTGGTGATAGCATTGACAAGAGTACTATGACAGCTAGACATGGGTCACTTTTTGAGGGCTTGTTCCCCTTTGCTTTGTACATGTGGTATGAATCCCCCTCAAATTATATACTTTAGTTAATTAAAGAAGAGGGCATTTTTCCCTTCCATAGGATCACTTTTTGAGGGCTTGTGCTCCTTTGCTTTGTACATGTGGTATGAATCCCCCTCAAATTATATACTTTATAATATTATATTAGTTAATTAAGGAAGAGGGCATTTTTCCCTTCCATAGGCTAGAGTAGGGGCTTTTATCCTGGAAATTTAATATTTTAATGCAAAAGAAGTCGAGTGCCTCCTTCATAAGAAATCCCTTAGCAAGTCTAAGATTTCTAAAATTTCCTCTTGTTTCATAATTTTGGATATGGATGGATGAGTAGAATGACTTCATGAGAAGTTTGCACTAATGTGGATAGTTCACTCTTGATAGATATTGGTAGATCATGATGAGGAAGGCCTTGTCGATGTGGATAGACTCTTTTC
This sequence comes from Pinus taeda, assembly GCA_000404065.3. Classification (NCBI taxonomy): domain Eukaryota; kingdom Viridiplantae; phylum Streptophyta; class Pinopsida; order Pinales; family Pinaceae; genus Pinus; species Pinus taeda. The sequence continues at coordinate 9,495 of APFE031700080.1, read as the reverse complement.
ATGAATGGTTATTAGTGAATTTTGATAGATGCATAATAAGTGAAGTAGGATATTTTTCTTTATCTTGTTCAAGTTGACGGATAAGTGTTATTAAAAAATTCACCATAGTTTTGTCGGTATTTTTATCTCATTATCTTCCTTCAACAATATTTTCGTCTAATTCTTTTGAAGTGGCCTATGTGAAACTCCCTCTCTTATTTATACTTAAAAATTGTGGGGGTCCCTAGTCCCAAGCCTCTAGGGTACAAAGTTAGTCTACTCTATTCCTTGAAGGTAAACTTTCTCCAAGCATCTTTGGACCTATCATCAATCTCATTTGAGATGGCTTAAGCGAAGCTCTCTATCCCTTATCCCATCTTTGAAGATTGAAGGACACTAGGTGAAAACTACAGGGCACAAAAGTTAGTTTTCTCTAGTCTTTGAAGCTAAATCTACTCGATTTGTCTCCAATTGTGTTGCTCCTTGATCCCAGATGCCCCCAAAATATATTGGCAAGTTAAGGCACTAATCTTCTATCCTCCATCACCCCTTGTCCTCATAAATCATTTAAACTATTTTGTTCTATGAAGTTAAATCTACTCCATTTCTCTCCAATTGTATTGCTCCTTGATCCCATATACCCCCAAAATATATTGGCATGTTAAGGCACTAATATTCTATCCTCCATCACCCCTTATCCTCATAAATCATTTAAACTATTTTATTGGGGTTTTACTTTGTGATTCCTTGCTTTTGTCTCTTTGGGGACCTTTTCCTTTGAACTCAAACCTAGAAATCACCCAAAATACCTCTAGCAGTCTTATCCACCTTAAAACCTAATGGTTCAATCCTTTGATTGGTCATATTTGAAGAAAAAATCTTATGAAACTATTGACTTGGTTGGACGAGGACCATGAGATCTGCTAGGGAGAACCTCAATTGAGAGTCGGCCAAAAGTAAGAAGAAGGTTGGTGAAGTGACAATTGGCCTCCTCTTGAGTACACAAGATCCCACACTTGCCTTTGGACTTTATCTTGAGAAGTGAAAGATTTTGTTGGAGTAGGACCTACCTTAACTTCCCTAATCACTAAACCCAAAAAAAAAACAGAAAAATTAAATAGACCAAAAAATCTTAAAATGGAAACAAATTTTGCATTAGAAATATTAAACAAATATTGGGTGTAGTGTGAGAAATCACAAATTTATCAGTAATTTTATGTAAAAAATCATATTATGAAGACCAAAAATTGTATACCCTAAATAAGCAAAAAGGGAGGAGAACCATCATATTTGAAACAAAAAGAAACTCATAACAAAATCAAAAGAGAACTTACCCTTTGTCTCATGCCTTTGCACATTTCTAAATTGTCCCATGTCTCTCCCACACAAAGATATTTCACTAGGTTCATCAATGTGTCTCCACATCCCTTTATCTGCATTGCAATACACTCAGTAAACAATAGTTTCATTAATGCTTCTATGTCTCCCCTTATCTACAATGGTACTCAATAAATGAATAAATCACAAAAAATATAAGATGCATCTAATTTAAATAAGCACACATGGAATCATATATACCTCATAATTCATAGCCTTCGCCTTCGCCTTCACCTAATGCACCTATGGAATCTACATCAACACTAGGACCTGCCTTTTTTCACAAACTACCCAACCAAACTGAAAAATATTAAACATATATTATAAAATCTTAAGAAAAACAACAAATGTATTATGAAAAATATTAAATAAAATTATGAGAAATCTTACCATAGATTTGATGAGTGAAAAAAGAGGCGAAGCAATGTTCTTAAAGAGATGACTTGACAACAAAACAAATTAGCATGCGATGATCACAAATGCAACAAAATAAGAAATATCAATGGAAAAACGAAAGAAAGGTACTCACCCTTCATGTTAGAAGATAACTCACCCTCAAAGCCATTGCCTCTACCTTTGCTATAGTACCCCACATTTCTCACACGAAGAAATTCAATGATTTCATCAATGCTCCTCCACCTTCTTTAATCTACATTTCATTTAAATTTAAACAAACACATATGACATGATTATGAATCAACAAATGAGTTAAATTAAAACAAGCATGGAACCATACAATTATTTAGCAACAAACAAGTAAATTACTCAATTACTCAATACATACCTCCATCGCTTTTGCCCACTACACTCAAAACCCACAAAATGGGTTGTAAGGACCTATTTAATTTCCTCACCCACCCAAGAAAAAAGAATGAAAGAAAGAAAAATAGATGAGGGTGCATAAGAAAAACAAAATATCAAGCCACAAGTTAGCATGGCCATGCTCATAAATGCAAAAAAATAAAATCCATAGAAGTGGAAAAACACAACAGTAGCAAAATACACCAAAATTAACCAAAAAAAACAAGTTGAGAGAAACAATAGATTAAGCATCCAATCTGCAACCCAAAAATGTGTCAATAGCCAACCAAGGACACCTTATACACCAAAAACATATGAGAAATATTAAATACGTATAACATGCTGTGTGAAATACGAAACAAAGATCAATAATATTTTATGAGAAATCTTAAGTAGAGCCAACAATATTATGAGTAGTAGTACATCTTATGCAAACATTAAAAAATCATCAATCATGAATACATAAGGAGGGAGGAGAATTGTTGTATTTCATAGGAGAATTTCATAGCAAATCATACATAGATTTTGCACAAAAAGAACTTTCATCTACCTTTACCTCTACCTCTGCACTTTACTACAATCTCTCGTAAAGATATTTCAGTGGATTCATTGATGATCCTCCATATTCCACTATCTGCATTGTATTTCACTTAATTAAATAACATGCAAAAATATGAAATACACATAAAATGCTATAAGATATCTAAAATAAAAATTGAAAAAATTAAGATAATATCAAAGAATGATCAAAAATATTATGAGCAATCATACATACTATAAAGTGCATCTTATGCAAACACTAAAAGCCATAAACCCTAAATAGTTCAAGAAGAAGGATCATATATAGGTAAATAAGTAATCACAGATAATATATGGACATTTGCACCAAAAGAGAACTCACCTCTACCTTTGCATACTATTGAAATTTCTCCGTCACAAGAACATTTTAGTAGTTTAGCTAGTAAAATTTTACGTTGCATTACCTGCATTACATTCTGTCAAAGACAAAATAAATGACAAATAATGTAAGATGCCTCGAATTTTAAAAAACATAGATGGAACTATACATAAACGAAAAATCATAAACCTTAAATAGGTAAGGAAGAAGGATCATATATAGGTAAATAGGTAATAGAAGACCATATATGGACATTTGAACCAAAAGAAACTCACCTCTACCTTCGCACATTATTGCAATCTCTCCCTCACAAGGACATTTTAGTAGTTTAGTTAGTAATCTTTTATGTTACATCGTTGCATTACATTATGTCAATAACAAGATAAATGACAAATAATGTAAGAAGCCTAAATTTTGAATAAACATAGATGGAACTATGCATAAATGAAAAATCATAATTCCTCAATAAGAAAGGAGGGAGAATCATTGTATTGAAATAAGAAATTATCCATGTTGGAACTAAAAGAGAACTAACCTTGTACCTTTTCACTCTCCTACACTTCTCCAACCTTGTACCTTTTCATCAATGCTCCTCAACCTTCTTTTACCTAGATTTGCATTGCACTCAGTGACTCACTATATAAATAAATCTTGAATGATATAGAATGCATTTAATTTAAACAAACACACATGATGTCATACGCACCTCCTCCTCTTGCTTAGTCTTCCCCTTCACCAAATGCACTGATGCAATCTATACCATCCCTAGCACCTACCTCTATATCTCCACTTTCTAAACCCAACAAAAATCAAACCATTAAATATTTTAAGAATACCAAAAAGTTTTATGACAAACAACAAAAATCTTATAAGAAATATTAAACAAATGCTGAAAGATATTATGAGAAATCTTAATCATAAGCCAAGACAATAAAAGATAAAAAAATAAAACTAAAAAATTACAAGTAATATTATGCAACAGTACATTTTATTCAATGACCAAAAATCACAAACCCTAAATAAGGATGGAGAGAGAACCATAGTATTGAAGAGAAGATATGCATACCAGAACCGAAAGAGAACTCACACTCTACCTTTGAGCTCTCCTACATTACTCCAAGTCTCTCTTACACAAAAATATTTCAAAAGTTTCAACATTGCTTCTCCACCTTTGCTTGTCCATCTTCCTTTACCTGCATTTGCACTACATTCAATAAATAAGAGAATCCCAAATAATATAAGATGCATGTAATTTAAATTGAAGTACATCTTATGCTACTAAAAATTATAAACACCAAATTGGTAAGGAGGCTAGAGAACCATTGTACCTAAACCAAGGCAATTTTATAGTAGAACATGCATGAGTTTTGCACCAAAAGACAATTTATCCTCTACCTTTGCTTCTACCTCTGCTATAGTGCTTCACATCTTCCTAACAAAAAGATATTCAATAGTTTCATTAGTGTTCATTCACCTTTATAACTCTATATTGCATCTAAATTTCAACAAACACATATGATATAATGATGGAACAACAAATGAGTTAAATTAAAATGGGCATGAAACCATATAAGTATGTAGTAGCAAACAAATAAATTCCCCTTACACGTACCTCTTTTGCCTTTGCCCATAAACAAGTAAATTCCCCAATTACATACCTCTTTCACATTTGCCCACTACACTATTGAGTCCACATCATCCCTAAACCCACACTATGGGTTGTTAAGGTCTTCTTTGATTTCTCCACCCATTGAACCAAAAACGAAAAATAAATCAAACGACACAAGAAAAACAAAATACTAAACCACGAATTTGCATGGCCATGCTCATAAAGTCAAAGATAGAACCACAACAATCTGATAAAAAATAAAAGAAAAAAAAATTACAACAATAGCAAAGTATAGGACCAACAAATAAAACAAAAAACAAAAATAACAAGAAAAAACATTAAAATACAAACAAAGTATGCTTTACAACCCCAAAAAGTGTCCATCGCTAACCAAAGGAACTCTGCACATCAAAAAATAGAGTAGTATTAAATAGAGACTAGAAAATATTACAAAAATTATTGAATACACACATAACATTGTGAGAAATATGAAACAAAAATCAAAATATTTTATCAAAAATCTTAAGTAAAGACTAAATATCTGATGAATAATCTTATGCACCAAAAGATGCATCTTATTCAAACACCAAAATCATAAACCCTAAATAGGTAAGGAGGGAAAAGAACTTAAGTGTTTGCAACCAGAATATTCTATAGCATGTTATGAATGATTTTGTACCACAAGGAAACTCACCTCCCCTTTGTCCCTGCACTTCACTATAATGTCTCTCTTATGAAGATATTTCAATAGTTTCATTAGTGATCCTCTACGTTCCTTTACCTACATTGCATTGTATTTATAATTAAACAAACAAATCACCTATAGTGTAAGATGCCTCTAATTTAAAAAAATGCATGTATGGGACCATATATACACCACAACATTCACCTTTACCTAATACATCTATGGAATCTTGCACCATTAAGACCTACATTTATTTCCCAGCCACTAAACCAAACAAAAATCACACCATAAAATATTAAATAAAGATCAAAATATCTTATGAGAAATCTTAAAAGGACACCAAAAACTTCATGAATGATTTGGAGCATTAGGACCTATATTTATCTCCTACCCATTAAACCAAACAAAAATTAAACTCTAAATATCTAATGGAAAATTTTAAAAATACACCAAAAATCTCATGAAACTATCAAATAGATAATAAAAAATATTATAAGAAATCTTAAACAAAGAACAAATATATTATGCAAAAGTAAGTACATTTATTCAAATATCAAAATCACAAACCCTAAATAGCTAGGGGAGAACTTTTTATTTGAAATGAGAACAATTTCATAGCATATTATACATGGATTTTACACCAAATAGGAACTCACCATCTACCTCTGCCTCTATTGCACTGATCCACGTCTCTTTCACACAAATATTTCAAGTGTTTCATCAATAATCCTCCATCTTCTTTTCCCTGCACTACATCACATCTAAATTTAAACAAATTAGCCATGCTCACAAATGTTTAAAAAAGAATACAGCAACATCAATAGTGAAAGATACAAACAACAATAACAAAAAAACAAGAGAAAAAACAAAAAGGAACAAATAGAGAGATACAGTAGAGACAAACTCTACTTTGCAACCCCAAAAGGCATCCACGAGCTAACAAAGAACATCCTACATAGCACAAATTAAAGCATCAAAAAGAGACCAAAAAAATATTAAATACACACAAAGTATCTTCAAAGATATATGAAACAAAGGCCACATTATCCTACAAGAAATTTTAAACAAACACTGAAAATCCTATAAGTAATGTTATGCAAAATATAGAAACATCAAAAATCATAAACCCTAACTACATAAGAAAGGAGGAGAGCCATTGTATTTGAAATAAGGAGGTTGTTCCCAACTTATCATAACACAGTATTTGCACCAAAAGAACTCAGCTCTTCCTCCGCCTTTGCACTTTACTATGATCTCTCCCACAAACATTTTAGTAGATTCAACATTGATCCTCCACATTCCCTTATGGGTGTTAGGACCTACCTTGATTCCTACAACCATTGAATCTGACAAAAACAACATAAAAAATTCTTATGAGAAATCTTTAAAACATGCCAAAATTCTTATGAGAAATATTAAATAGACTAAAATATATTATAAGAAAAGTTTGATAGCATCCAAAAATCTTATGCAAAAATAACGAGGGAGTAGCACCATTGTATTTGAAATGGATGATTACATAGGTTGTGCAACAAAAGAGAACTCACATTTTTTCCTCTTACACAAAGATATTCAGCAATGCTCCTCCACCTTCCATTACCCAAATTTATTCTAATTTTTTTTAAAACACACATTATATAATTACGTAGCACAGAATGAGATAAATTAACCATGCATACCTTATCTTTAGCCATCACTTAAGAAATCTACATCGACAAAGTTGTTTGATTTTGCACTAAGGAGAAATCGTAAGAAGAAATGCATCAAATCCAAAAACGAAAATGTGAAGCTAGTATTTGGAGAGGACATGTGAATCGAAAGAATCACTTCCTAAATGGAAAAATCCCTAATAGGGAAATTCAAAGGGAAAGTTTGAACATTGCATGCACGGATAGAAAGAGCTTGAAATTGAATATTATGGTATACTCTAATGTTTTATTTCCTCATTCGAGTTTGGCTTTCATTTGAGCTTCATTCTAGGGCATGTGCAAAGAAACATATTAGAGACAAGGCGGTATTAGGTGTTGGAAAATGTAACTAGTTTCAGTCTTCATAATTGTCATTGTACTCATTGTCAATATGTATATCTTATTTAAGAAGCAAAAGAAGAAAGAAAAAATATTAATTTAGAGCATGGGTTTCGTGCTTCTTGTTGATGGTCTTCTAGGTAAAAGCATGTTCTTCATGCTTCTAGGGTTTGTTAGGTCATAAGATTTATTGTCATTAGTCAAAAGAGTCAATGTCATGAATAGAAGACCCATCTGGGCAAGATGTACATTGTAAAATAATTTATTTTGAGTCTAGAAAATCCTAGAAACCCCCAAAGCACAAGTCGGCCCTAACAACTTCAAGTCGACCTAAAGGAAGGTACTCAAACCCCTTAGATGTGTATAAATACAAGCAGATTCAACCTCACTTGGCACTCACTCACTCACAAGTTCAATCTCTCAAAAAAAGTTTGATCTAAAGCTCAGAAGAATAAGAAGGCTAGAGGGAAGATCAAGGAAGGAAGAAAAGGTCTTGGATATTTGTTTTTGGGCTCTATCTCTCTCACACATGTGAAAAATTAGGGTTTTTGCAACTTCAAGGGAGGTCGAATTGCAAGTCTAAATTGTAGAACAACAAGTGGCAGGATCAAGTTGCTAGAAGATTGAATATTATGATTTGGCCCCATTGACTTTGGGAATCATTCTCTTGCTCAAAGGAAGATCTCTTAAGGAATTGTCCTAGGGTTTCTGCAACAACTACAGGGCCGAAATTGCAGGTTGAAGTTGCAGGGTCGAAGTTGGGGATCAAAGTTGAAGCTAGAAGCTGGTTGAAAGAGGATTGAGCCTTGTTGATTTGATCTACTTGGAAGAGATTCCTAGAGGGTTGACTTGGTGCTTGGAGGGGGACTTGGTCTAGGGTTTGGGTCTTGGTTGTCTCATTTGAAGTCGATTCTATAAGAAGAGAAGAGTTTTTCTAGGTTTTCCCCTTGCAGGGGTTTTGCCCTGACTTGGAGCCTAATTTTTGTGTTCATTGTCTTTATTGTTTTGCACTTGATAATTGTTTGATGAAGAAGATCTAATAAAGAAACACAATAAAATAAATAAAGTACAAAGTAATTACTAAGATTACAGAAAAATTGAATTAATAGCTACCCTATTGCTTTTCCAACATGGTATCAGAGCTAAGGTGAACAAGAGAAGGCCGTTGGAAGGACACAAAGGAGGATTTGCTTTTCAAGGGGAATCATTTGCAGAAATGACACAAGGAAAGAAGAATAAGACCTATTGTTGAAGAAGACCTTATCATCAAGGTCTCATTAAAGGAAGAAAGGACAAGTATTTGTTGAAGATTGTCTAGTGCATCATCTTGAAGAAGAGGAAGCATCAAGGAATCTTGATATGATCATTCACACTTTTAAGTTGTTCAAAGACATTGTTGTTGAAGGCATCCTAGAAGACATATTTCTCAGGCATCATTAAAGTCTCCTTGAAGGTCTTGAAAACATCAAAGATAGTTGGAGACATTTGGAGACATCATCAAGGAGGATGATTCTTGGTTAACAAAGTAAGTAGTATATTGGCTTCTATGTCTCAATCCACAAATCATATGGCTACATTCTGCAAGGAAAGTAACAAGCTTGTTGGGTCATCAAACTTCCTAGCATGGCAAAAAAGGATTGACTTCGCACTTCCAAAGAATGAAGTCATGGAGTATGTCCATGGAGAAGTAGTTGAACCAAGCAAAGAGAAGACTCAAGAATTAGCAAAGTACAAGAAGGGAGAAGTAAGGGCACAAAGGATTATCGTTGAATCCCTCAAAGATCATCTTGTTCCCTTTGTTGCAGATTTGAGGACATCAAAGGCTATGTATGATAAGTTGGTAAAGTTGTACACTATAAGTACACTAGGTCAAAAGATTTCCTTGAGGAATCAATTATATAGGATAAGGAAATCAAAGGATGAAGACATGGCCACCTATCTAATGAAGATCTCATAAATAAGAGATCAATTACAAGGGCCTGGAGAGACTGTTATAGATTCTGAGATGACTATATGTGTACTAAATGCTTTGCCACCTGATTGGAGCAGTTCTCCAACTAGCATCTACTCAAAGAAAGATACTACACCCTTTGATGAATTATGGGCTCAATGTATCTTG
>APFE031700079.1:6611-17222 GCA_000404065.3 Pinus taeda | reverse complement strand
GAAGTTCGAGCATTGAAGTCACCTATTAAAAGGATATTACCATCATTCCTTAGGCTAGAAATATCATTCTCTAAACTATTGTAAGGGTTAGTTTTATCTAGATTCTTCTTCTTATAGAAGTTGGAATTAATGGGGGGGAAATAACATATTGCTATGTAGGACTTTTTATTATTAATGTCTCTGATCTCTATCCAACTAAATTGGTTGTAAGGGTCGTTTTTATAAATCCTAACATAGGGGGAGATGTTATTCTTAATGTAACAAGCTATTCCCCCAATGCCTCTACGGGAGGATCGCTTGTTCCACGTAGACCATAGCGTAAAGCCACCTATGTTAGGGACCTTAGGTTCTTCGTGCTCCCAAGTTTCAACAAGCAAAATAATATCAACATCATTTGAAATCCAACTTAGCTTGGGGCCTTTGTTCCATGGGAAGCCCCGACAGTTCCAAGAAAGGATCCAGAGCATGTTTAATTGCTATTGATTACTATCTTTTTGGTTTTTGTCTCGAATAAAGGCTTTTCTATTTCTGATTATTGCCCATTTTCCTTCCTTTCTAGCTGTTGGCTAGTTGAATTGTTTATTAATCAAGTGCCACATTAATTGTCAACCTGGGAAAGTCTTTTTATTCCAAAGGCCACTGCGTACTGTTTGTACTTAAATTCTAAAAGCATTGAAAGTTGTAGTATACTTAATTCCTGTAATAAGTTATCACAGTGCTGAAAAGGATTAATTAAAATTACAGATCTAAGAAACAAGGAAATGGATGCTCTGTTGACAGAGGACCAGGACCCTATCCTCCAGATGAGGACGTTCAGCACCTTCCCCTGGAATCAGATTGCTAACACAAACTGCACTCAGATTCACCGGTGAAAACACGCTTACACACTTTCGAAGAACTAGATAAAACAGAGTGCTAGCAAAACAGAACTTCAAGAGGTAATGCTACAAAGTCCAAAATAGAGTATCTGCAAAAGAAACTACCACACACTTACACACTTGACAGCAAAGTAAATGGGTGAATCTTGTGAGGAAGGTGGGCCCAGTCCCTCTCACAAGATTCCCCAGAATGCGAAGAGTAGCTTAAATACTCAGAACGTTCTTCTATTCATCCGTTAAAAATTCAGATACAGTGAAGTTCAGAATTGTTGATATGTTTACAAAAATACTCTTACAGACTCCCCTGACTAATGTAGATGTCTCCTCTTTATAGAGGAGACATCTATTACAATAGATTGTTACGGTTCAACTGTTTGACCCGTTTAATCAAAGATAAGAAATACAGAGGTGCTGTTGCAACAATATAATGATATATTCTTTGTTTAGACTGTTACACAACTAATAACTGATTTCGTCTGTCTTCCTTGGGATATGCATATTCCTCTCGCCGATTCCCCGTGCTATTCTGGCTCTGAGTTCGGGTAGCTGTGTTCTTCTTGTTTTGGACAATTGCTTGATTTAACCATGTCTCAGATAATTGCCGTTGTGATTATCAGCTGGTGCCAAAATATCCGCTTTAGATAATATCTGTTGCTGACTATATCAACTGCGCAGTTGCTGCCTCTGGTGTTGCAGCAATTGCGTAGTTGCTGTTTTTGGTGTTACAGCAACTGTAGATTATAACTCCTGCGGCTTAAGACAATTTCTTAGTAATTCAGTTAACTTTCCAAAGATAAATACATAGGTGCTTATGAATATGCAGTGAACAATTAAACATATAGATATGCGAGAAATTACTCCATACCTTGGGATCATCAAGTCATTGTACGATCAAAACTTATAACTTATGACTGAAAAAGGATAATATTATGATGGAATTATAAGGTCAAAATTGGTCAGTTCTGGGTCCTAACATCCCCCCCAACTGAAGATATTGCATGTCCCTATGCAATGTTTTACTCTGAATCTGAGTCGGAGTACTGGGATGAACAATGTAAATTACTGAGGCAATAACTGTAGGAGGTGACGTCGGACCTTTTTCTGAAACCACAGACAGTCTGTATCTGTCTCCATGCTGCTGCCTCCTCCTTAGTAGATAACCCAAACTGACCCTTATATTGTTCCCCGGATAACCATAAAAGTGGAAATTTAAACTTGTAGCCTATCCAATTCTCAGCATAGTGTTGCATGCATTTAATATAAAAAGGTGCCCTTGTAAGTGCTACCTGCAGATTTGCTAGATTGTAAGGATGATATTCTTTCCTTTCTTTGGGACAGTTTTCTCAGAAGAGATTATTTGCTCTAACGACCAAGGGCACTTTGGTTCTCAAATAGTGCTGACAGTCCTTTAGGACTGTTGCCTGCAATTATCTGAGATGATTTTTCATATCAGAATTCTTTATCAATGCTTGGTGCTGTACAATAAAAGTAGCTGCATTCTGTGGTTCAGTCCTAATCCACAGAAGACAATTTTGTTCATTATGCTGGGCTGAGACGAAGGCATTCTGCCATGTGAGCTGGTTGGCTAAGAAGGAAATAAAGGCTCTCAGTTGTATATCACCAACCACGGGTAGCATATTCTTATCCCTTTCTTCATATACTGCTTCATTGTGTAGGTAAAGCTCACATAGCAGGTTTTGGTCATTATTAGGTGCCTCTGCAAAAGTTTGCATGAACTGTTCTGCTGTGACCACCTGATAGGGTCTCCCTTCTCTTACAGCTTTTATCTGCAAATATGTCAGTCTCTCCCTTAAAAATGTTGCATAATTAAAAGATGGCTTCCTCATAGCCAGTATTCTTTGAAATAATCCGAACATCTGGGTCATTCTGGTTTTCAGCTCTGAGATTTCTTTATATTGAGCCCTACATTGCTCAATTGCTTCCCAATTTTTGTATGCGTGATTAAACCAAGTTCCCTTCTACTGTTCAAATGCTTTACCCTTTTGCTGCTCATACTCTTTACACCATTTTCCTTTCAAAGCCTGAAAGCTTTCTGTTTCTACACATGCATCATTAACAGAGGGAGGCTCTGTCTGTGTATAAGCATCAGTAAGAAAAATCTGTTCCGCTGGAGTAGGCTGGAATACTCCCTCATCTTTTTCTTCGTTTGCATCTAGTATCTCATCCTGTTGCTGTCGTGATTCACTGTGTGCTGTAGTAACTGGGGTAGTTGAGGGTAGGTTTGTATCTTCTTGCTCCTTTGCTAATTTCTGTGTAAAAATTTCCTCCATAATAATTTGGGTGGGCCGTGGTGAATCTCCTGCTTTTGTCTTTGCTACGGGACTTACTGGTTCTTGTGTTGCAGTAAGTTCTCTGATTTGATCTTTCTTTTCCAGATAGCCTATTGGTTCTTGTGTAACAACAGGTTCTTCAGTGTGCACTTTCTCTTGGGAGCCTGTTGGTTCTTATGTGACAACAGGTCCTTCCATTCTAGCAGAGGTTTGTGATATTTCTGTCTTTGCGGCGGCAGGTCTTTCCGTGTCATTTGCAACAGTGGCAACATTCTCTCTTGGCTCCGCCACTACCTTGTATCCTGCTTGGGTATATATTTCGCCACAAGTGGCGCACATATACTCCTTGTCTTCGCTTTTCTCTGTTGTCGAGGCCACTCGTGCTAAAACATGCAGGCTGAATTCCTTTTGATATGCTTCTTTAATCCTTATTATCTCCTCCTAATAATCCTGAATCTGTAATCTTAGGAATTCAATTTCTTCCTGCAAGGCAGGTATAGTGGGCTGATCTTGCGGGGAAGTAGGCTCCAGTGGAGGCAGGGGTTGCATTTCATCATCCTGGTCAATATTCCCCGTAGGTGGTTCTTGTGTATCACCTGGGGGCATGGCTGGTTCTTGTGTAACAGCCGTTCGATCCTTATTATCTTGGGTGTCGGCAGCTGGTTCTTGTGTATCAGCTACCTCAACATATGATGTCACGAAGCTATGAATGTTCTGCATTTCCACTTCTGAGGGTGAAGGGGATGGACTTTGGGGCCGGGTGGGGGTACGGATTTTTAAAGTAATGGGTGGTGAACTAGGGGGATTCAGGATTTTGGCTACTAATGATGACCGGGTTCTTCGTTTGGGTAGGAAAGCCGTGAATGCGGGTATTTTCCTTTCCAGGTCAATTTCAGTGGTAGTAGCCGGAGCAGCAGGTGTTTTAGGTGAAACCCTGGTTTTTCTTCTTTTTGGTGGGGTTTCCTTTGTCTGACGCTTCTTCCTCTTAAGTAGGGAAATAGGGATATCGTCGTCCGAATCATCGGTAGAAATGTGGAGTATGGGGGTGGAAGGACTGGCCTTTTCGGGGGATGTGGTTGTTTCTGTAGTTACCTCTGCTGCTTTTTCGTTTTCAGTAGTTTGCAGGGGTGTTTGATAGGCATGTTCTGCCTGCTGAAGATTTTGCAAGGGGATTTTCTCGGGCATATCCTCTATTTGTTGAGGGGGGTCATCTTCTGGTTGGGGAATTTCAGCTTCCTGCGGGGGATGAATGGGGGGTGGCGGATTATTTAAGGCCAGACCTCTATTAATGAGCAATTGGATTAACTGGTGGTGTTTTAGGGATAGAAGTGGGTGCTTCGCAGTAACAACATATTGTGACATGTTTTTAAGACAACCCAATAGATAATATGGCATATTTATCAATTGACCATTTCTTAAGTGATTTAATAGCATGAAATCGTGCTGGTAGATTACCTGGTAGCGCCCCTCGCATGTCAGGTATTGTTTGACAAATTCGTAAATTCTTGGCCATGGTGGAGGTAACGACCGCAGTGCTACGCCTCTGCCCTTAGGTTCTATCTGCTCGGCTGGTCGTAAGAAATCCTGCTACCCGTTGAGAATCAAATGCTTCCTGCTGAACCACCTTATACCATTAGTTGGTAGCCCAGTGGCTTGAGCTATTACTTCCTCTGTAACTGGAATTTGAATTCCCTGCACGACAGAGAATCCATCTCTTAAGTTGCATGCGAATTCCAAGACTTGTTGCTCGTTAAAATCTGAAAGTCTCCTGAAATATTCTATCCAGCCTGCTTGCAAGAATATCTGGTAAATGTCTGGATAAAGTTCCAGGACTGCTGTCGAAGCTAGTTCATATGTGATAAGAGGTCCTCCCATGGCTGTTGCTCAGTAAATTTCCAAGTTCAGAGCCGAGCTCCCGATTTCGGATCAGAATAAAGCGTCGCAAATGGTAGCATGCAGTGATAGGGTGACTTTTACATATTACCAAGAGGATTAAGGGTGGCGGCAGTTGGTGTGGTATATCATTATTGGCTTTGCTTTGGTACTCCCCCCCTCTACGTGTGAGCGATTTGATTGGAAATATAACTAATTGATGGTCCTATCAGCTTTCACCGCATTATCCATTATTTAATGTCCATTGATAAACGTGCGTACCTTGTATTTTACCTTTTTTTGATGGCTGCGTCAAAAAGTCTTATCTCGTCTCCCGCTGAGTCACAATGATTACCACGGATCTGGAAGTGTGGGAATATCGGTAATTTGCAATGATAATGACGGGGATGATAGTCAGATGTCATAGTCGTCATAAGGAGCAGTATCTCTTATCGTAATTTATTACTTGGGGTTACAGTGATAACTCTCATTTTCATGAGTGGATTTAGCCGGGAAAGAGTATCTCGTGACTGGAAAACAGTATTGGACTATCGAAATTGGTGTTTGATGATAGGGAATTACCGGAAAGAAAAAGTTGTGAGGATGGGAAATGAACTAGAGTGATGGGAGTCAGGAAATGATGCTGTACTTACGGGAATGATAATTGCAGAAATGGGGATGATGTTTTGGATAGCAGGGGTAGTGTTGCAGCAACGAGAAATAATGTTGCCATACAAGAAATGGTGTTGCAGCAACGAGAAATAATGTTGCAATACAAGAAATGGTGTTGCAGCAACGGGGATGGTGTTGCAGCAACGGAATGTGGTGTTTCAGCAACAGGGAATTCCACGTTCGCGCATTATCCTCTTTGAAACTTCTTGTCTTCCGACTTCCTCCCGAGCTGAAATCTGCAAAATACTGAAATATAATATCGTAATCCTTGACAGGATTTATTAGTTTTTTTTTTTTTTTTTTTGTTAAAGACATAATATCTAACCTAAAGAAATTGCATAAGTAATAAAAATTCAAGCGCTTTGAGGGGTAGCAAGTTCCCCTGGAAAGGAATACTGTTTTATTGCCATGCAGGTGGTTTTAAAGTCTTCCTTGGAAACCGGCCGCTGGTATAACCGAAGTCGGTAGCCATTTACTAACAATGGTGTTCTGCTCCCATCAATTGTTAAAAGTCTGACTGTCCCATTTGGAAAAACAACATCCACTTCATATGGTCCTAACCACCTTGTTCTTAATTTGCCCTGAAAGTTCTCAAAACGAGAATCATAAAGTAGAGCCCAATTACCTCTCTAGAACTGCTTCTGCTTGATGGTTTTGTCATGCCATTTGCTTCTTTGATTCCGGGCAGAGAAGGACATTGTTGAGTTTCATGGTCCAATTCACAGATCGTACAGATAGGCGTCTTATCCAATGGACATTCCCTAAGTGGGTGTTTGCCTCTGCATTTAGAACAGAAAATAGCTAAAGCAGCTTCTGCCTCAGCCTGTTTCTTCTTAACCTACAGAGCATCGATTTGTGAAGCAAAAGAACTTAACATTTTTCAGTTTTAAATTCTTCTAATAAATTACCTATTTCGGCTCTCGTTGCTCCTCCACTGGCTGACTTCTGAACTCTCGAATACACATTATCTCTGCTTTTTGATCTGTTCCCTGCTCCTCTTGAGCACCTCATGCAGAGATTGACAATTTCTTCAAATGGTTCCTTGGAGATGTCCCCTTTTCCCAGTATGTTCAACATGTCCAAGCAGTCATCTCTGACTCCCTTCAACAATATGGTCTTCAGAATGTCTTTACTCATAGTGGGGTGATCAGACCTCTGCAGATTATACTGCAGTCTTTCCACAAAATCTTCTAAGCTCTCATCCTCCTTCTGTACCATTTTAAACAGCTCTTCCTTCCTTTCTCTTGTTCGGCAGTAATCTTGGTATTTGGCCAAGAACGCTTCTTTCATCTGATCCCAGGTAGAAATTTCCTGAGACCCTAAGCTCATGAACCATCTCAATGCATTCCCTTTTAGGGTTGCTGGAAACAATTTTAGTTTCTGATTAGAATTTATATAATCATAGCTTCTACATAATATATAGAATTCAAAGAGGAATTCATCCGGGTCTTCAAAGGATAACCCATGAAAATTGGGTAGCGCCGAAAGGGGAATGTTCTTCATAGGAGTTGTTCCTCTTGGCAGGTCCCCAATAGGGAATTCCAGGGTAGAGGGTGAGTTCTCCCCCTTTCCTTCTGCTCTGTTATCCTCCATTGGTCTCTCTCCTGAGTCACCTACTTTATCTTCTGTATCCTCAGGTTCTTCAGGTTCTTCAGGCTCCTCTACCGGTTCCTTAATGTGTTCAGATACTTCCAGCTTCCTTTCAGGCCCCACTACTTCCTTCGTATGTCGATCCGTTTGTGAGGAGTATTGTATTTGAGGTCTCCGGGAACTCGTTCTCTGCGATGTTTCAGCCTTCGAGATGATTTCGTCAATGAAGGTCTTTCTTCCTCCTTTGCCGCCTGTGAAGTTAGCTTTCTTGCGTCCTCTCATGCACCTGTTATTTTTACAGAGAAATCATTAATGCCTTTAGAAATCTTTAGTTGCCTTCCCCGGCAACGGCGCCAAAATGTTGGCTAGTTGAATTGTTTATTAATCAAGTGCCACATTAATTGTCAACTTGGGAAAGTCTTTTTATTCCAAAGGCCACTGCGTACTGTTTGTACTTAAATTCTAAAAGCATTGAAAGTTGTAGTATACTTAATTCCTGTAATAAGTTATCACAATGCTGAAAAGGATTAATTAAAATTACAGATCTAAGAAACAAGGAAATGGATGCTCTGTTGACAGAGGACCAGGACCCTATCCTCCAGATGAGGACGTTCAGCACCTGCCCCTGGAATCAGATTGCTAACACAAACTGCACTCAGATTCACCGGTGAAAACACGCTTACACACTTTCGAAGAACTAGATAAAACAGAGTGCTAGCAAAACAGAACTTCAAGAGGTAATGCTACAAAGTCCAAAACAGAGTATCTGCAAAAGAAACTACCACACACTTACACACTTGACAGCAAAGTAAATGGGTGAATCTTGTGAGGAAGGTGGGCCCAGTCCCTCTCACAAGATTCCCCAGAATGCGAAGAGTAGCTTAAATACTCAGAACGTTCTTCTATTCATCCATCAAAAATTCAGATACAGTGAAGTTCAGAATTGCTGATATGTTTACAAAAATACTCTTACAGACTCCCCTCACTAATGTAGATGTCTCCTCTTTATAGAGGAGACATCTATTACAATAGATTGTTACGGTTCAGTTGTTTGACCCGTTTAATCAAAGATAAGAAATACAGAGGTGCTGTTGCAACAATATAATGATATATTCTTTGTTTAGACTGTTACACAACTAATAACTGCCTCAGTCCGTCTTCCTTGGGATATGCATATTCCTCTCGCCGATTCCCCGTGCTATTCTGGCTCTGAGTTCGGGTAGCTGTGTTCTTCTTGTTTTGGACAATTGCTTGATTTAACCACATCTCAGATAATTGCCGTTGTGATTCTCAGTTGGTGCCAAAATATTCGCTTTAGATAATATCTGTTGCTGACTATATGAACTGCGCAGTTGTTGCCTCTGGTGTTGCAGCAACTGCGTAGTTGTTGTTTTTGGTGTTACAGAAACTGTAGATTATAACTCCTGCGGCTTAAGACAATTTCTTAGTAATTCAGTTAACTTTCCAAAGATAAATACATAGGTGCTTACGAATATGCAGTGAACAATTAAACATATAGATATGCGGGAAATTACTCCATACCTTGGGATCATCAAGTCATTGTACGATCAAAACTTATAACTTATGACTGAAAAAGGATAATATTATGATGGAATTATAAGGTCAAAATTGGTCAATTCTGGGTCCTAACACTAGCTTCTTTTACCTTTTGAACCTCATTTCTTAATTCTGCTTGATCTTCTGGAATGAGATCTTCATTTATGAATATTTCCGTTCCTTTTAGACTTGAGGTTTTACTAAGTATGTTGTGCTTATGATCAGTGGAGCTCACCTTTATGCGAATTAATCTTCCTTTATTCTCGGTTAATTTCCCCAACCTTGTTGCTTCTGTGAGACACACTGTTTCAATTTGTAATCTATTATGTAATTCTGTCTGGACTAAGGCTAAAGTATCCTCGCCTTCTTCCTCTTTTAAACCGAAGATTATAAGGTTTAAGGTCCTTTTGTTACGTTCGTGGTCTAATTCTATTATTTTTTTTCATTTCGTCTTTAATTGGTTTAATATCTAACTTATCTACCACACCATTTAGGGTGAGGCGGCTATTAACTTTTTCTTCTAATTCTTTAATCATGTCTTTCATTTTAAGACCCTCTAAGGTATCAGCGTCTCCTTGCTGGGATGGTTGGTTAGTATCTTGGTTTTGTTTTTCTATAACATGCAATCTAGTCTCCATTGCCTCTATTTTATTCTCTAGTAGTTCTATTTTATTTTCTATTTGTTTTTGGATAGTGTTTTCAAGAGATGCAAATTTATTTTCCATCACGGCTTCTAACTCTTTTTGTAACTTGGCTTCTCTTTCTTCTCTACGTTTCTCTAAAGACTCTATATACTCATAGAGGCCTTGTAGTGTAACTGTGATAGGTCTGCCTTTGATAATCTTTGGTAACTGTGGTGAAATATTCATACTTGAAATTATATGAGCAAATATGTATTAGAAAAGAAAAAGATAAGGAATGTGTGCACCTGATATCCAAACCTGATGTGCGAGCCAAGATCTCCAAGCTTTAGATTTATGTATGCGAGCGGAGCCTTAGAAACGGAACGAGGGTACCGAACCGAGACTTCCGCTGTTTATATATGCGAGACTGATTATATGTGAGACTTCCGCTGTTTATCACTGCGAGACTGTTTATATCTGTAGACAAACTGCGAGACAAACTGCGAGACTTCCGCTGTTTTCCAATCTTCAATATATATATGTGAATTATCCCCTTAATATGCGAGAGTTCCGCTGTATATATATCGAAGACTGCACTATTCCGGTGTATTTATATAATCGTTCAATATAACCGCACCGTTCAATATATGCGAGAGACCATTCAATATATAACCGCATCGTTCAATATAACCGAATTGTTTAATATATAACCGCACCACAGATAAGACCGCACCACCGAGCTGTTCAATATATGCGAGAGACCCGTTCAATATAACCGAACTTTTTAATATGCGAGAGTTCCGCTGTATATATATCGAAGAATGCACTGTTCCGCTGTATTTATATGGAGAGATCCGTTGTTTATATGGAGAGACTTTATATATAACCGAACTGTTTAATATGCGAGAGTTCAATATATGCGAGAGACCATTCAATATATAACCTCACCGTTCAATATATTTTTAGTTACTTATCTATTTATTTTAACTTTCTAGTATTTCTCATTTAAAACAATTAGTTAGTCTAACCAATTTTTATATATTCATAGAAAGTAAGGTATTCAAATTAACTAATTCCCATTTAATCCTATTTAATTACATAATTTTATTTTATTTTTATTTTATTTTT
>APFE031700076.1:11223-25644 GCA_000404065.3 Pinus taeda | reverse complement strand
TCTTCAGCAGTTTCCGCAGCTTCAACCTTGAGGACAAGGCTATTCTTAAGGGGGAGGGCATGTTAGGGTCCCACCCTAACCCCCTTATTTATGTAGTGGGATCACGTCATAACAAAGAGTCAATAAAGCCCATATTAATAATTGTAAGTGGTTAACCCGCTATTTATTACGGGACCACAGCTAGTTGCAAATGGGCCTAGTATTAGGCAGATGGTATTAATAAAACCCATGGTATTGATCCATGGTATTAAATGTATGAGTCATATATAAAGGATAGAGACTCCCTGCGAGGAGCATCATGTCTTATTTTTGAATCGAGCTCTACTCTATTGGAGGTTGCCCCCTCGAAGAGGCCAGTGAACATTACTTTCTGAATAATAAAATATTTGCTGTTGACTCTCACTATTCTATGTTCTGGGTATTTTTCTTCGCATATTCTGTATTTGGGTATCTTTTGCAGGTTAAAAGCATAACACAATCTGAGCTCATATGCAAAAGATAGAGCTCTTCAAAGATTGGTATGGCAGGGGAAAAATGGGGCCCACAGTGCGCCACATGGCATCCTAGTCAACATGTGGGACCTACATGGCAGCTTGACACTTGGCATCCCTCCAATGGCCTCCTAAAACCTACATAAGCAAACAAGAGACAAACAACATTTGGTTATAACTATAAATTTATATATATAGTTATTAAGTTAACTATATAATAAAAAATCAAAACATATAACCAAAAAATATTGAAACCAAAAATCATATCAAAATATAATATATATATAAAAACAAAACCATATAAACAACGTGGCCCATGTGGAAAGGTTGTTGGGGTTAATACATATCAAATATATAACAAAATCATGTTGTTATATTAAAATAGAACTCCATTCACGCGGAAAGGTTAATGTTAAAACAAAACAACAAAAAATGGTGGAGTATGGTTGAAACCAACCATTTGAAACTAACGCATGTGATGGGATTATTATGGGCCAAACAGAACCCATATACTTTGGTTTATGCCATTGAATGCATATATATAGCGATCGTATAGCCACATATATTTCGGCATGTAGATGTAACCGTTGACCATGGGATGGGTACGGGGGCTTGGTTAAGCGGCCACGTAGGTGGTCCCGCCACCCAAATCCACCCACGTTGTAAACAATACATACCATATATGTCCGCCATTTTATTAATGTGTTTTATGGTGGGCTTGGGTAGGCAGCCATGTATGTCGTCCCACCGCCCAACGCTCCATCATATCCGCTACCATTATGTCACATGCTTTACTATGGTAAAAATTTGGTATAATAAACCATAATGCGCCCAAGTTTCATAAAGTTTGTTTATTAAAAACAAACCATTATATATATGTGTGTGTTTTTTTTGGAAAATACTTATGGTCAAGGGGTTGGTTCATCAAACTAAAATGTGGTTAAAATAGAGGAGGCAGGATTTGACTTTCTGACCTTCCTCAACCACTTGTCATATATTACCATTACACCAAACCAAATTCTTGGTAACTCCACCAGGAATATTATATAAACTCGGCCTTTTACCCAGAGCAAGAGGAGGAGATCAACAGGCACGTTTTTCAAGGCAAGGAGAGTAGAACTTTTTGAAGAGGGTGATTTTGGTCCAGTATCATAATTGGGCAAGTTTTATATCGATTTTGCACCTCTCGGCGACGGGAATTAGATGGTGGTGTCAGTTTCTGCAACAGAACTATCCAATTTTTGGGCATTTTTCAGCATGGAGGTATAATGCTCCATTTTTGTAACTGATGAATGTAACTTCTTTTGATGCCATTTTTAATAAATGAAGGCCTCCCCATTGATCGAGCAGGGTCTGGAGATGTAGTCCAGGAGGGACGAACTCCGTCATCAAGTTCTTGTCTTCTTGTCTTCTTATGTGTTTCTTCTTCTTCTTCTCACATGTGCACATTTAATTCTCTTTGGTTAAGCTACAAACTGTGTATGTAATTCTTTTAATGCATCTATAAACAAAAAAGATACCCTGGATCACCCATTGAGTTGAATTCCACATTAATGTGCTCATATGACATCCTTATCATATTAGTAGATCATGGAGACAGGTGGATATCGTTATGCCAGTTGTCAGCTACCTATCCATACATTTCATTCCTCAACTGGTATTTCAGAACCTATAGATTCTTCAAGTAAGTTGCAAAAACGATCATTAGTTATATAATTGATGCAATTCGATAGCTTATGAAAATATTAAATCAAATAATAAGGAAACAATTAAACTATGTATAAAATATGATTAAGTACCTATTTTTTCCAATAACCTTGCAATATGATGCCTTATTGAGACTATTATGGTAAAAAAGAAAGGAAATGGAGCGAATGGGGTTTAAGGAAGGTGTCAAAAATGAACAATTTTGGTCTTCAACATTCCCCATGTAGAATATATTGCATGTCCTCATGCACAAATTTTAAAAATTTTGTGACCCACTTGTCACTAAGCTACCTCTAAGGCTTGAGCAAGAACATCTAAATTATTATTCTCTATTTTACTAGTTCTAGTTATGGTTCTGGTTTGGGTTTTTGTCCCTTGTTTCTTCATTAAAATCCTACATTGCAAACCCTTGATTTTACTTTTGAAAATTTTATTTTTTAGCCTTTAACTTCTTGTTTTTCTTGTACCAGTGGAAAATATGTAAGAGAATATTTTCATTTTAATTCCTTTGAATGTCATTTTGTACCTTCATTACTTCATGTTCTTGCTTCATAAACTTTTTTTAAAAGTTCTAATTCATAAATTTCTTATTTAAGAGAATTTTCAATTATGGATTCTTCTAGAGGGATAAAATGAATTTTTTCAATCAGAATTTCTTCTTGATTTGAGGATAAATCAACATCTTTTCCTTGGGCCTTCTATTCAAGAGATTATATATAGTCATAGATTTCTTGTTGAACATGGTTGATTTCTTGGGTTTTCCTTTTTGGACTTGCAATTGGTGATGATATTTTCTCTGCTTCTTCTCCTAAATCAACAAAACCAGGAGATTGTTTAATGGTTGATTTCATAAGTTGCGCACTTCGTCTTAATCGTTTTTCAATAATGAGAGTACACTTTCTCTTGCTATTTTTGTCTTTCTTTTTTCTTTTCTTTGATGGACCTTCATGTGTGCTTACAAATTTGTTATTTCTAGGTCTCTTTAAAACATTTGCAAGATGGGTTTCATCATCATAATCTTTTTTTGTTTTCTCATCTTGTGGAATTTCTTGTGCAGGTATTTCATTTTGAAGCTTAAGGTTTGAGGGGAGTTTGTAACAACTTCTTCTTATCTTAGAACTCGACTTATCTTGCTCGACTTCTTTAAAATGATTTCAAACTAGAAAATCCTCCCAATTATCCCCTTTTCTCTTCAAATGAATTTCAGTTTATTTTTTTACTAACTCGTGATGATATAGAGCACTTACAATAGACTGCATTTTCCTTTGGATATTAGCAACCATTTTTCTTAAACTACAGAGCAGGAAATATGGAAAATTGATTTCATTTCCATCAATAAAATGCATTATCAACTAAGCATAATAAAAAAACATATCGCCAAACCTACCCTCACAGGTTATGAACTTCTGAATGATTAAAAATAAATTTCTCCATTTATTTTTTAAATTTGTTACTGGAATTCCCTTCTTAAAAATGGATATGTCCATACCTGGGTTTTTCGGAAAGATTTCCCAATCTTTCTCTTTGATTTTCTGGTTTTTAAACCAACTTTCCCTATTTCTTAGAAATCGTGTAGCTTCTTCCATGAACGACTCTATCAAGACCAAACTGATATCTCTAATTTATGCTTCTATGTCATAATAGGCCCTAGAAAATGACTTTTTAACCTCCTTGTCACGCCCATCAAACTTTTCAAAGAATTGTAACCATTGTGCCTGTTGCAATTGTTGCTTCACCTGTGGAGAGAATTCAAGAAACTTGGTCTCATTCATCTCAAAACACACAATAACTCCCATGGTGAGGAAGCTTCAGTCCCTAATTTCCATTTTTGACAATATTATGGAGTGTAGCAAGGAAGAGAACAAAATTTAAGTAGCAGTTGAGGTGTTTTTGGAAAATATGAATGAAATAGAGCCAAAGGAAATGGGATATAATGCAAAGTAAATGCGATAGTGTATGGGAGAAATGGGATTTTATAGAGATAAACATGAATGAATTTAAACAATAGCAAGGTTTTGATGTCATTCACATCTCATGATGATTACCAAAAATTCATGCATTGAATGGCTAAAACCAATATTATGTCATGACAAAGGTAATCATTACATATTATGGTCAAGGCAATGATTATAATCATCTATTTTTATCATAACGTAATATTTTTCCTTTATTATTTAACTAATATTTACATACCTTTCATTCTGCCTTACTAATTTTCTCATTTTGTAGGTTTCTCAGGTTGTGTTAGCTATGGTCTCCATTCAGGTTGCTTTGGCCATAATATTAATTTTATTTGGTTGTATTATGTCAAGTTAGCTACAGAATTTCATGAGAGCTGCAGATTGTTGACAATTTTGTGGTTATCTTATTATTGGTTTGATGGGGCTTGGACCCAAGTTCCGAGTTAGCTATACTAACCAACAAACCCTACACCATCGGCCCTTCCAGCAACATTTCTCTTAGCGCAGATCACGGTCTCACCCAAGGTAGTATTGGGGGATGCTAGACCCAAGTTTCAACATCCAAAAGGCTATGTGATGTTGCAGCAAGGGGTTTCTTTAATCTAGGGCCCGATCTTGCCTTCATGAACCCTTATTTACAAAATCACATACTTAAAGTGATTTCTACTTAAATAGATCTAGGAGCTTCACCTAACTATTCTAACATGCATAAGTTATCATACAAAAGTAGATATGGACATTCGCGATGCAATTAAAAAATATTATAGAGAATCAAATCATAACTGAGCATAAACACATAAACATATAAATATATAGACAACACATGGAATTGCTTCAAATAGGCTTTATTACTTCAGATATTCAATGAATACGCTTCTTCTGACCCTGTGCACACAGCGTCAGGGGCCCGTGCACTCACCTGCAAACTTACTAAGGTCTCTGTGCACTCAGCTGCAGTAGCCTTCCCCTTCACCAGAATACAAATTTACAGACAAAATAGACTCAAAATCGCATTCATGAACTGCCTATTGAGTCCTAGGTGACTTCCTTTTATAGTTTTTACATTAAAATACCATGGTTCGTGAATGATGGGCGAAGCTCATTACTTAATCAAAACAACCCATCCCTTTACGAAATAAGGGGTTTTGGTCTGCCTAAAGCCCCTTTGACTCTTAACATTTTGCATTATTCCCATTATGCTCCTCAAAATGAGGAGACTTTACAATATTAAATCAAAATTGATTCAAAATTTAGACAAAACTTAGACTTGGGGGACCCCATCCCAACAAGCACCAAACACAAGGATGTGACTCACCCCGATTCACTCTACCGATACATCCTCGAAAAGAAATTCAAGGCTGTTGAACATTGTCTTCAATGCTTGAAGCTCTGATGTACAATGTGTGGCAGCCCGTCAAACCTCCTCAACCAATTTCTCAGTAGTTGGTCCCTCTACTGCGAAGCCAATGGTCATATGCATCTATTGCATGCCTTTCAATTTACTCTCTACAACTTGAGAGAGTTGACTAGCTTCATCGACCCAAGGCTACATTCTCCCTAAAATTATTGATGCTTTGCATCTTAGCTTGTCTATCTGAGTCTGAATAGCCTTCCCTTCCTAGAGTCTAGAAAACTGTTGCATAGGTTTTAAGGTCCCCGTTGTTGCCATGATTTCATCCAACTGTAGTATTTTTTCTCTTATGTCAGCTTCAATCTTCTATACATGTGGGTCCTCTTGGAGAAAGGCCCACATCTCCATGGTGTTCTCAAAAATATGGTTGTAGTCCTTCTCTTCAACTTCTTGGATGTCGATGTATGCCTTAATAGCAACCTCGCACTGCTCTCAAACTTTTGGAGGATTTTTTAGTTGTAGCTTCATTTGGCGACTTGCATCTACATCTCAAAATTTACTCCTTCCACCTCTACATTAGACTCGTTTACGGTGGTTTCTAGCTTGTGGATATTCTCTTCAGAATCTGCTTCATTCTATATGAGGAGCTTTGGCAGCTCAATGCCAGTCTGGGTAATGGCATCCTCCAACTATGCATCGGCTATGTCCCTATCCTATATGGCCCTAGTAGCTTCCTTAGGTAGCTTCCCATTGTGGCTCTTGATGTCTTTAATCACGAAGATCGCCCTCTCTTCCTGTATTTTCATATCCTCAAACACTCCCTGGTAGAGTTCATGCAAAGCTTGAATGGGTAGTGCTGCTAAGTTTAGCACTGAATTCCTCCCATATGGCACTGCCTCCTGATCCACATTGGTAGTAAAATGAAGTGACCCTCCTGGAATGGGAACTGTGAAGACCTCTATGGTTACCACCAAGTTCGAAGGTAATGTTGATTTTGCACTTGGCGTTCCCACGTTTGCTTGATTCTCGCTTTCCTGAAACACGCTCACTTGAATCACACTCACTTTTACCTGTAGCTCTTTGAGGCCATATTGGACCTATGTAAGTACTAAATTGTACTGATCCCCTATATTTCCCCACATGTCCTCAGTGAATGATTGCACAGTGTCATCGATCTCATGGATGTCCTCCTCAATGAGGATCATCGACTCAGTGTTGGAGGTCTTGTCAGACCTCTGCTCCTTTCACACACCTACAGTGGTGGGTTTCTTCCTCTTCTTTATGATGAAATGAGACTCAATATATCTGTCTCCTTAAAAAGGTCTACTCCACCCTGCTTTGGTTCTTACATTTCTAGCTCCCCTTCTTCTACACGCTCTGGCTCCTCCACGACATTATTCTCAAGGTCCACAGTGACCTTTTGAGGCACCTTCTTTGTGTCTTCAACATAGATTTCACAGGCGGCGTACCTCCTGTGGCCTTCATTGTTTTGCTGGTACCTACATTGTCTCCTTCAACTTCCTCACTGGGATCTAGCCACATGCTTGACTAGTTAGATATTACCAAAAAAATGTCTTTCTCTGTTGCCAAATAGGGAAACACATACCATATTCCCTCAGCATCTTTCTTCACATGTATGTATATGTTGTGGAAGTATGATTTGAAGTTCACAACTCTACAATATTCATTAAGTAACACCAATAATAGTTGGGGCTTCTAGCTGATCATGGTGTGTAGATCCATCTCAAAGAACACCCAAAATAATTTATTCTCTATCATCCGACTTGGATCCTTCTATGCCCACAACGCAGTGTACCTCGTAGCTTCACATAAGTCTGGATTGGAAGTAGAGAACTACGACTCATCGAGTGTTCTCTAGGCTGTCAAAGCGATCAAAAGTAACAACCATGCATAATGGAAGGGTTTCCCATCTTCCTCAGCCTTGCGACAATCATCCAAAACTCCTGGTAGAGGTATCCTTCCCAATTAAACTACACCCCTTCGTTGCACTATTCAGCCAAATTAATCACTGGGGTTGGCACCTCATCTTCCCAACACTTCCTCATAATCGTATTGGCCAGAATAGACGTGGAAAAGGCGACAACCTTATTAGAAATAGATCTTACAACGTAGCCTTGTGACTTCTTGATGATGTTGATATCTTTATTTACTTGGTAAATGAGCTTCTTTTATTGAGACTTTCTAGAAAAAGCATTGGCATGGTCTACTCCTACACATGGCAATGCGATCATCCTCATCAACATATCGTCAACTAGGATCCTCATCCCAATCCATAAGGCTTAGTTGTCCACCAAATCCAGCAACTGGTCCACACATATTTTATTGATTTTGCTAAACCCAAAATGACACACATACAACATGTTTAGTAAACCATCATGTTGAATCCCAGTCACCCACTTCATTGGTTCTATTCTCGTTACACTGGACTCCTCATAGTATACCATCTTTAGGTATTTAATTGGCTCAAAAGGAGGGAATTTGTCCCTGTCCTCCAAATCCCAATCCTCCAAGTGTAGCTACAGCACCTCCACCAGCAACTCTCCATCAAAGGGCACATCACAAAGGTTTAAAAATGGAAAATTTTACTGCATCAGGGTCCTTTGTCACTTTAGCAATCGGTTTTCTCAGTGGCATATATGGAGGTAACCTCAAAATTGGCTCGGCCTTATCAACACTTATGTCCTCAATTCCTGCCTCAATTTCTTCATCCACTAAGTCAATCGGTTCAATTGGTTGCTTATTTTTCCATTTGTCCATATTTTCCTTGCTCCTCTGCTCAAGAGTCACCTTCCTAGGTGACTTCCTTAATGGTGGCTTCTGCTTCTTTACTGTTGTTGTTTCTACTCGTTCTACCATTGTTGTTGTTACTATTGTAGATATGGGCTTCGACCTTGGAGATCTAGTAGTTGTGGTGTGTGTAGGACGTGTAGTAGTCATGATGTTTGTTAATCCTTGTTCCAGAAATTCCAAGTAGACGCCCTGCCAATATTCACCAAACACGCAACACTTCTCTTGGCTTAGACTTAGGCACAAAATCTCACAAGATTTCTTCAAGAGGAAAAGTGTCTGAATGTAGAGAGGGATGCCATATTCTCCTTAAATACACTTCCCCCATTCCCTTTAATAGAAAAATCATTGTCAAATCAACTGTAGCTTTTCCAATGGTCACATTTTTGGAAATATGCACTCGACCCTCCCTTATGGTGCAACTACATTGTTGCATCTTTCTCCACCTGCGCCATCTCCCTAAAAATCATGCAAGCCTCCTTCTTCGACGGAACCCTTCCTCAAAAGAGTAGTTTATAGTCATGCGCTTCCTTCCAACTGCCTGAAGTTCTAATTATTTCCTACTATCACATAGTCATTTCATCCTTGTAGGGGTGGGATTTTCCCTGTATACCTCCAGTATCCTCCCATTAACCCTCCCAAGAGACAACTCCCTATTCATCTTTGCGAGTTGAACTGCGCCACCATCTGAAATATCCTTGATCACATAGGGTCCCAACCAATGCATCTGAAACTTACCAAGAAATTTTTTGAACTTGTTGTCATACTTTAGGATGAAATCTCCATTCTTAAAAGCATGTTTCTTAATGTGGTGATCATGCCACACCTTTTCCCTAGCTTTTTGCACCTGCTGATGAAAACCAGCCAAAAAGCAGTCCTCCTCCAATGCTAGCTGATTCATTAAGAGTTCCTCCATGAAGTTGTGATTTTCCATCTCAGTTACTACTGCAATCTTTAGTTTGGGAACTATATACTCCATTGGAATCACTGCTTCTTGTCCATATACCATTCTAAATTGTGTTTTCCCTGTGAAGTTCTTACAAGTTGTCCTATACACCCATAGAACCACTGATATGCGCACATCCCAGTTATTCCTATTAACAATGCAGATCTTCATTAAGGCATTCTCCAATACTTTTTTAAAAGCTTCGATACTTCCATTCGCCTGGGGATGATACGGTGTACTCTCCTGATGGTGCATTTGGAACTATTATGTCAATGCCTCAATTGTTTCATTCAAGAAGTGTGAACCTCAGTCACTCATCAGGATATTTGGGCATCTAGACTGTAACAAAATATACTCAAATATAAACTTTGCAGTAGTTTCCACAATGCAATCCTTCATGGGTTATGCCTCATCCCATCTCGTCAAGTAATCTATCACAGTGATAGTATAATGTGAACCCATCTTCTTCCATGGTGGATTAGTTGGTCCATTTGGTTAAGTAATCTGTCACAGTGATAGTATAACATGCACCCATCTTCTTCCCTGGTGGATTAGTTGGTCCAATGAAGTCAATTTCCCATTTATCAAATGCTTGCAGCATGACATGTGGATTTAAAGGCAATCCATCCCTTCGAGGTGGTCTTCTATTCCTCTAAGACACATTGCACACACTGTAGTACTCCATAGAATCTTTATGTATCGTAGGCCACCATAATCCTAATCAGAGAATATTCTGCGCAGTTGCCTTACCTGCATAGTGTCCTGCTACAACACCACCATGCTTTTTAGCCAGAATACTGTTGTTCATGCTCAGGTACATAACGATGCAACACTTCATCCGGTCCCATCTTATATAAGTGTCTTGCAATCACTAAAAAATATGCAACCCTGGTTATTAGTTCCTTCTTTTGTTGCATTGTGTATCCTTCAAGAGCTATGCTAGTAGAAAAAAAAATATTGTCTGCAAAATGTTCATCAGCAACTCTGACAGTGAAGAGATGTGTGTCAGGTAACCCTTCATCAATATTAGTGGGTTATTCACCATTCTTAATCCTATAGAGGTGATCAGGTCCAACATTCAACCTCCCTGGCTTAACTATCACTTCAAAATCATACTCCTGGAAGAGAATCAATCATCTAGATATCTTCCCCCCCAACATAGGCCTATTTACGAGGTATTTTAATGCAAAATAATCCATGTATATTTTAAAGTGTGCACCTAGCAGATAATGCGTGAATTTTTGTAGCGCACATACCATGCCGAATCCTTCTCATTCTATTGTTGAATAGTTTCACTCCACCTTAGATAGTTTCCTACTTTCAAAGAAAATCAGATGGTCAATATCTGCTTCACCTGGTTGAGTTAAAACAACTCCCAACGCTATACAAGATGCATCCAAATGCACATGAAATTATTTCTTTCAATCCGAGAATACTAGGTTTGGCACAATAACCATATTCTCCTTAAGAATTTCCAAGTTCTTCTGCCAGTCGTCATCCTAGCAAAATGTAGCCTCCTTCTTCAAAAACCTCTCCATTGGTGTAGTGATCTGGGCATATGCCTTTATAAATTTCTTGTAATACCCTGTATGACCCAAAGTTGCACATAGCTACTTTACATTCCTTGGTGGATACAAATTGATTATTACAACAATATTGGCAAGGTCTACCATCAATCCCTACTTACATACGACATGTCCCAATAGTACTCTATAAGGTACACAAAAAATACATCTCTTTATATTCAAGGAAATCTGATACTTCCTGCATGTCTTCAACATTAGGCCAGACTAGAAACATGTTTCTTAACTAGCTCAAATAATCTCCAATCGTCGAAGTAGACCTCCATAAACTTGTGAATAAATTCCTTAAATACGGCGACTACCACCCTTGAAAATATTGCAAGCGAATTTTTTAGTCTGAAAGGCATAACCGTATATTTGAATGAACCCCACTCTGTAGCAAAGGTAGAATTGCTTCTATCCTCCAATGCAATCTTAATTTAGTGATATCCCAAAAATCCATCTGTGAATTAATAAGCCTCATGTCTGCTAACATTTTCTAGAACTTCATCTGTAAAAGGCATAGGAAAGGGGTCATGCATGCATGCATAATTTAACTTCCACAAATCTACACAGATCCTTATATCACCCTTTGTTTTATTTTCTTGGACCACCATCAGAGTGACCCATCTCATTCTTCTACGGGTTCAATTATTCCTACTGTGAGCATCTTATCCAAATCTTCTCTTACCTTTTCCTTGTACTTTGGGTTCAATCGATATGGACGTTGCTTAACTAGCTTCACATATAGCTATAAATTGATCTTCATCATACCCAAATCACCTATTATACACTTCAATTCAGATAACCTTGTCGAAATAAATTTTGATATTCGTGTAATAATTCAAAAACCTTGGCTACGGTGTCTTCATCCCAATAGTCATGAATATGCGAAAATTTTGGTTCTTCTTCTGATCCAATATTAGTTTTTTTGTCCTTACCGGTTGTGATAGATCAAGGATCTTTACATCAGGTCCTGCAACTTCACATAGTCCCTCTGACTCAGGAATATTGATATTTCATGGATCCTCATCGCCTTCTTCCGTAGTAACATTGTTTCATTCCAAAGCATGTTGTAGTCCCACACTTGAGTCAGGATGCATCCAAATTATAGGTTCTACAGGTGTTCAAAAGATTGTTGCCTTAATATCTTGAGCACCTCATTAGTGCATTTGAACCCGTATTCAAAGGTGAATGTTAGCAGGAAACTCTCCTTCATTTCATCCCAATCAGCATGTTGGAAATAATACTAATAGGGGGGGGGGGGGAATCAATATTTACAATTCAACAATATTTCATTTCCCAATCATATCGATATACGCTACTTCACTGTAGTGAACTTGTGTGTGCACGCAACTGTGATTAAAGAAACTACCATATACCCAGAGAACCTATGATTTAGTTAATTCATCATGTGTTGATATTTAATTAGTGCATCAGTACTTTATTATATAGTAACTATGCATAATAACATAATAAACCATCACACATGAACACCAAGATTTAAGGTGGAAACCCATTGCTGGAGAAAAACCACCTGCTGATGTCGTCTCTGTCTTCTTTTTAATATAAAGAAAATCTATTTACAATCTTGTACTGGTGAAAACTCCTACCACTACGTAGGAACCCATCTACAGAAGGCTACAATCTTCTCTCATTCTCCAGCTTCAACTTGAAGGGAGCTATAACCCCCTAGTTCTTGTACTAACTGATATGATTACTAGTACATAGGTTCTGACCTACAGAAGCCTACGACCTTCTCTCTTCCTCTAGGGACCACGTTTCATAAACGTTTAGTCTGGATGCTCCTGGTACACAAAACAACACAATATGAAGGCCTTGTTTCATCAAATTTTCACCCTAGACCCATCAAAAACTTCAAAGCTCAAACTCTATAATAACTACATCAACCAACAATCAGTGAATCTGAGCATTCAGATCACTATCACCAGAACATTGTGCTGAACCTAGAAATCTGAATCATCAGTCAGAACCAGCTGCAACCTCAAGAATCA
Source organism: Pinus taeda (assembly GCA_000404065.3). Classification (NCBI taxonomy): domain Eukaryota; kingdom Viridiplantae; phylum Streptophyta; class Pinopsida; order Pinales; family Pinaceae; genus Pinus; species Pinus taeda. The sequence goes on along the minus strand of APFE031700076.1, from coordinate 12,803 downwards.
TACATCAGAATGCATATGTTACTTTAATTAACCCAACCTACGTGTATACACTACTTCCTTTAACAAAACCTATGTATACCTCCAAACTACTGAAACATAAAAACTTCTGAATCAAATATGTACCAACCAGTAATATTATGAACATCTACTGTCAAATTATAGAAATCTAGACACTCAACAGTAGATATCACCCTTCTCACTACATCAATCAATCAATCAGACTCAATCTCTTTATGCATTCAGATATACTTTCAGATCTAAGAAGACATCATTGACAAACAGGAGTAAACTAGTAGCATTGATAAGATAGATAAGTCATTTCTGAATAACAAACTTTTCCTTTGTATGCCCTACTTGGAAGCTTCGAACCAGTGTGTATACATGCCTTCACCAAGGCGAACCAGCGTATATATCTACAAATACTAGCTTACAACTTCGCTGCTATTCCATATTTTAGACATACCCATATCATGACATTTAAAGAATAAAACATGTATAAGCAATCAGATCTAGCCCAACCAATATCAGATCATTCAATGATAAGTTAATTCAGGTCTCATGATACTGATCCAACATTGAATTCAAGGTGCACACAATATTTCAGATTATATCATAATCATAGCCCCTGCAACATAAAATATATTTCAGATAGAATTATTCCTGAGAAACCCTTTCACTTGCACACTTGGCCCTTTTATATTCTCCTTCTTATATAGTTTTGGCCTTTCTCAATACCTCAGACCAAAACAACACTTAGAACTTGTGGTATTCTTGGACGGGATCAAATAGTCATTACTCTGCTCAATATTGTGGGCTAATACCATGGTATTGACCCTTGGTATTCTTTAATCTTGAATTTCCTTGATTTTCCAACCCATACGTGCTTTTTCTCTTGTGAAAGTGTGTGCATACGTATACACTCTTTTTGTTCTATTAACCTGCGTTTATACACTACTTTGACAAGGTGAACCTATGTATACACCTTAAACTATCTTAAAACATTCTTTTCCTTCAACTTCTTGATTCTGATCAATAGATTTTTGTTCCAACTTCTTGTTCTTTTGCACCAATGCCCTATTACCTGTGAATTGACCTGTTAAAATGTGAGTTTCCCTTTATCAAATATGAACATACCTGTGAGTGAGTTTCCATCAAGGACAACACCTGTATTGTAATGCCAACCATCTCCCCCTTTGAACTTGATGGCAACCATATTGGTGTTGATTACTTCAAGCTGTAGAACCTAATTAAGATATCAAGAAACACCAAAATACTCTCCCCCTTTGACATCAAGGGAAAAGGGCAGACCAAGAGATGCTCCCCCTTTGAGATACACTATGTTGTCCATGCTCCCCCTAAGTACATGCAAATTTTGCAGAGATAATTTTTTAAAATAATAACATGACTCTATAACTCAACCATGTGAGTATGACCTTCCTATCACCAATGACTCATACATACATCAATCACCCAACCAAGTGGGGATACACCAATTTTTTATACATGAATAATAGTGGGGATACAAATTACATCATATGTCCAATAGGACTCATTCAAAAATAGTCTCTGACAAAAGGAGA
>APFE031700074.1:38347-61479 GCA_000404065.3 Pinus taeda | reverse complement strand
AAATTTTGTCATTTCAGTGAGTCTTCAAGCAAAATTTGGTCACTAGGCATTAGGTCTAGGGTTTGCTTTCACTCCTTTCAAAGTTTCCCAAATGTCAGTCTATGTCCTATTCAGCTAAATCTATCATCATTCAGAAGGTTGTTATCATCATGTCAGGTTCCATTGGGTCATTTTACACCTTGTTCATGCCTCAGTTGTGCCTAGGCAAGGTTCATTTCCCTCTCCTAGGGTTTTGAAGGCAATTTCTCTTGAATAGTCAAATCATTAGCAAAACTTGTATCCATATGTTCATACACCTTCCCCTACCCTTCATGTACCTTATTAAACACTTCCCGTCACTGAGATCCCCCAAATTCCTCATTTTTGCACAAACCCTAGTTCCTTGCCACAACTTGGCAATTTTCTAGGCTAGGCCTATGTTTTTCCCTTTTGGACCCCTTCCCCTCACTCTATCTCTGAGATTCTACTTTCCCCTGCTTCCTAACATCCCTCCCTACTTCCAAAAATTTCCCCAAGAATTTAGAAGCCCCTTATCCCCTTCATTTCGCTTCATTTCGACAAAATTTCTTGTTTCACACATCGGGATAAGTTTCACTCAAATGGTGTTTCAGAGCAATAAAAGATGAATTTGAGAAAACTGAGAGAGTTTTTTGTCCACAACATTCCAAAGAAGAAAAACCTCCTTCACTTTTTGCACAGGTGTCATGGTTTTAGAGAAATGTCAAAATTAAAATCGCCAGATCCAAGGAGGTTGGCCAAGGCACTAAAACGACGGAAAAGGCCCGATCCACTCCAAATTTTGGCTAAAGGCTCTTTGAATGAGCATGTTACTTGATTGGGGACTCCCAGCCCAAATTTCAAGAAATTTGGAGAAAATTTTGTCAATTGTGAATTTTTTGTACCACACAGGTTTTTGCTCTCAACGCGTCGCGGCTGCACGCGACCCTTTCGTTGGAGAGGTCCATTTCAGGAAAACTCAGCATTTTTGGATTTTTCATGCAAAAATACACTTTCTCAGCAATTACCAAGAAAGTTCACCAAGTTTTGAGCCTCCAGAAGGTCAAAAAACAAGTAAAAAATGACTTTCTGCCACCTTTTTGACACACAGGATGCAGTCTTGGGAGATGGAAATTTTTGAAGGGAAAATGACCACCAAATTCAGAAATTCCACTTGGGTTGGAAAGTATACATCTAGACCTTTCCAAAAATCCCACGTTTGCCTCATTTGGACACCTAGAAGTGCCTTAAAAACTACTCCAAAGGCGCGCGACCCGTTCAGAATCAGGGCGCGACTCGTTGGGCAATTTTCACAGAAATGCACCTACAGCTCAGCAAAACGCAATTTTGACTAGGTTTGACTTTTTGGAGTGGATTTTGATCCTTCTTGATGTAAATTATGTAATTTATGATATTTTTACACTCATTTATCTCTTCTAGAAGATTCATTCATAAGATAGGCAAAAATTTAATGAATGAATTGGTTTCCTAGCTTATAGAGGCAAGTTGTTTTGACTGCCTAGTTTTCAGTGCTCAGTTTGGAATTGGTTGAAACAGCTCCCTAGGATAGTGAGCTCGACCCCTAGAGGCAAGGAAAGATGTTAGCTTGCCTATATTATGTACTTTCTTGGTCATTTTCATGGTTGGACTCTTGAGGGAGAAAGCTTCTATTGCATTACTCATTGTATCTCTGCATTTTGGCAAAGGAAGAAAGACCAGGGTTTTGCAGTCCTTTTTGGGATTCTTGTGGTTGCATGTATTGATGGTGTGTTCCTCTTTGTACTTGTAAGCCAAGGTATCCACCTATAGTTTGAAGGGAAAAGCAGACACATGATGGGAATATTTGAAGAATGTCCAATGAATAATTGAGCAGAAGTTGAGTTGGAGTGAATTTGAAAGGTTATTCATAAATAAAAATTTATCAAAACAATACTAAGACAACAAGGCAAAATAATTCTATGAACTCATGAAGGTACAAATGTCAGATGAAGAATATGTCACTAGGTTTATGGAATTGATAAGGTATGTTCCATATCTTAAAGATGAGAAGGAAAAAATCCAAAGATTTCTCATTGGGCTACCCATAACATTCACAGATCGAATTGAACTTATGGAACCTGAAACATCTAATGATACCATTAAAAACTCAAAACAATGCTATGAACAATCAAAATGTAGGCTCAAATTTAGAGGTGAATGGAAGGAAAAGAGTAGCATGAAGGATAAAAAGAAATGGCCCAAGAAAATATCAGACAGGAAATAGAGCATGAGTGCAGTCAATGCAAGTCAAACTCAACGAAAATTCAACCCAGTTAATAAAATACATGCGCATCAGCCTGTAGGAGAACAAAACATGCCTGAGACTAATGAACTACTATGTTGATGGACATGTGGAGAAAATCACCAAAAGAGGGTTTTCCCACATTAGAAAAATGTGAAATCACAAATATACAATGCTTAGAATGCTAGTACTATGGTAGATGTAGTAGAAATCATGCCTAGAATCTATGTAGCCATGGACAGTAAACAAGTAGATCACCAAGCATCCGTAAGTATATGGAAAGTAAGTTGTGTAATCAAATGATTTTTGTTTTGAATGATCTCAGTACTAACTACAAGTACATTATCTAGAGCTCGTGGAAAAATGTCAATTAACCAAAGAATCACATATAAATCCATGGTTAGTTCAATTAGTGACTGGGACAAAGAGAAAAATCAACCATTGGGTGAAATTGTGTGCATTTGAGCAGAAAATCATGATAACAACAACACATTTGAATTTTCTACCATTAGGTGCGTGCAACATGTTGTTGTGAATGGATTGGCTATGAAAGCACCATACCAAAGTTGACTATTTTGAAAAGGCAATCAAGTGCTTGGATGAGGGTGGAGATAGGATAATACTACAGGGAAAGTAGAAGCCCATATCAATGGGGCTGATCACAACCATACAATCCAAACATAGTTATAGAAAAGGATACCATTTAGTTGTTATGCAAATTTTTAGTGATGAAAATCAAATGACAATGTTGGAGAAGAGGAAATTGACGTTCTAAATAAATATCTTGTCTTATAGTAGAATGAAAATGTGTTTCCAATGGATGTCTGATATTACCTCCTCACATAGATGTAGAATTCTTTATCAAATTGATGCCTAGAGAAACACCAACATCCAAGGCACCATACATGATGAGTACTCTTGAGTTGGTTGAGCTAAAATATATATATATATTATTATTATATATATATATATTATATTATATATATATAATATATATATATATTACCAAGTATGTCTCCATGGGGAGCACCAGCTTTGTTCATGAAGAAAAAGAATGGTAGACTCAAACTCTACATTTAATACAAATAATTAAATAACGTGACCATTAAGAACTGATATTTGTTGCCACAAATTGATGATTTATTTGACCAACTGAGGGGAGCAACAATTTTCTCAAAGATCGAATTGAGGTCAAGGTATCATTAAGTGCACATCAAAGAAGAAGACATCCATAAGAGTGCATTCTAGACCATACACATGGATTATGAGTTTGTGGTGGTACCCTTTGGGTTTACTAATGACCCTGCTACATTTGTGTCCTTAATGAAAAATGTGTCGCATCCTTATTTTGATAAATTCATGATTGTATTCATTGATGATAAATTGGTGTACTTGAGGACTAAAGAAGAACATGAAAAACACTTGCCTACTATCTGGGGTGCATTGTCTCCAAGAAGGGGATATTAGTTGATCCAGAAAAGATCAAGGCCATAATGGAGTGGCCAACATCAAAAAATGTGAATGAGATTAGATCATTCATGGGTTTCGTAGGCTACTACATGAGGTTCATCAACAAATTCTCCAAGATAGACCATCCTATCACTTCCTTGCAGAGGAAAGGAAAGAAATTTGAATGGATAGATGAATGTGCAACAAACTTTGAACAATTGAAGCAGTTTCTCACTAATGCACCAATGTTGAGGATTGCATATCCAAATGAAGATTTTGTAGTTTGTACATATTCCTACAAGGAGGGGCTCAGTGGAGTCTTGTTGTAGGAAGGACAAGTGGTTTTATATGAGTCTCATAAGTTAAATGAACATGAGGAAAATTATTTAACTCATGACGTGGAGTTTGCTACCATTACCCATACATTGAAATTGTGGAGGCATTTCCTCCTCAACATAAGATTTACACTTATGATAGACCATGGAGGACTCAAGTACTTATTTGATCAACCTAAGTTGAATGGAAGACAATATAGGTGGTTATCTAGAGTTATCGAGTTTGACTTTGAAATAAAGTATATCAAGGGCAAAGAAAACAGGGTTGTAGATGCACTCAATAGGAGGATTTGATTGAATCACCTGGAAACCATAAGTTCTTATGGATTGGACCTATTTGAACAAGTCAAAAGTATAGGGAATCATGCTGAGAAATATTATAAAGTGAATGAAAAGCTACAACAAGATGGTGAGGATGAGGAATATCAACTCACAGATGACGACCTAGTTAGATTCAAGAATATAATCTATGTGCAAAAAAAAATGAGGATTTGAAGAGGTCCATAATGAAAGAGTTCATGTTGAGCCTTATTCCTACCTCCCAGGGTACCAGAATACTCTCATGACTATCAAAAAGTTTTACTATTGGCCTAATTTAAAAAGATAAGTAGTTGATTTTGTTGTTAAATTCATAGAGTGCCAATAGGTGAAGGCCAAAAGTAAACATCCAGTAGGTTTATTGCAACCCATTCCAATTCTATAATGGAAGTGGGAAGTGATATTCATGGATTTTATTACTATTTTACCAAGGATATCTAGAAAACATGATGCATTTATGGTGCTAATTGAAAAGGTGAGCAAGGTGGCTCATTTGTAGCAATCAAATCCACCAATTTAGCTAGTGAGGTGGCTCAAATATTCATAAAGGATATTGTGAGGTTGCATGGAGTCCCCAAGAAAATAATTTCAAACATAGATTCCAAGTTCACTTCAATATTTTGGAAGCAGAACTATTGGAAGGCTTGGCGACAAAATTGGCCTTTAGTACAACTTATCATCCACATACGGATGGAAAAATAGAGAGGAAAAATAGAACCCATGAAGACATGTTGAGGATGTATGTAATGCACTAACCCAAGAAATGGGAAGAGTATCTTCCACTTCTATAGTTTTCATACAAAAATGGGTGCCAGGAATCTCTAAAGATGAACCCATTCAAGGCACTTTATTAAAGGAGTTTCATTATTCCTATCAGTTGGACTCATCCAATTAACATGGTCCTTATTAGGACTTCTATGCTAAAAGAAATGGAGCAACAAATTCAAATCATAAGGAAAAATTTAAAGGTGGCACAAGACAAGAAGAAAATCCATGCGGATTAGCATAGGGTGCATAAGGAGTTCCAAGTTGGGGAACATGTTTACATGAGAATTAGACCTGAGAAAAGTTCCTTGAAGATTGGGTCATGTGCCAAGTTGGCACCATGGTTTTGTGGGCATTTTGAGATACTTGAAAGGATAGGACCAATGGGCTATAGGTTGGCCTTACCTCCATTAGTTAAATTCCATAAATTTTTCCATTTTTCTGTGCTTAAAAGACATGTATTGGACTCTAATCATGTGATTGATTGGTCTATTCTATAGGCGGCACCAATGGGATAATTTAAGCTAAAGCCACTATGCATCCTAGATTGGAGGAGCCTCATGCTCCAAAATCGAGAAATAGAGAAAGTCAAAGTGCACCGGAGGTAGTTTGGGCTCAAGGAAGCCACTTGGAAATTGATGATTAAATGAGGGAAGCATATCCTATTTGTTTTTTGGTTGAAGTAAATGTATATACAATTTTAAAGATATAGAGCTATATGTATAAATCTCCATGAAATAGTATGTTTGTGTTTCTTACATTGTATATGGACAAAGAAGATTGAGGATGGTGTTCCCCCAAGGGGGAGGAGTTTGTGACAACCCCAATTATTTTACAATCATGCATGCAACGTAAATATTTTTGAAAAAAAAGTGTTGAGTAATGGGACACAGATTCTAGAGACTGAGGAGGTTTCTTGCTGGGGATATATTTAAGGTTTCCTTACAACATGAATATGAGGTGGTACATGAAGCTAATAACTATGCAAAAAGGGAAACATTGTAATTTCTTATGAGTTGTGCTTCTTTGAAGTAGTGGACAAGGAAATAGGGACAAAAATTTAAAAAGGAGAATGAGTAAGTTTCCAACTAGTAAGGTGTGTTGGCCACCCATTGAAACAAACTAACCAACAATTAACAACTTGGGAACATGAGGGAAATTGGCACCTTTCTTATTGGTTGACAGGATTATGAGGTATAGATCACCGTCTAAATGGAGACAATTCAAATAACAAGGAAAATATCAGGGGGAAAAATGAAGGTAACACGACATAGAAGGAGGAGAGGATTCAAACAGTTAGGAAAGGGAGAGAGCATTTTAATAGTGATAAAAAAACACAACGAAAAAATAGAAGGAAAAGAAGGAAACCTTGGGAAAGAGAAAAAATACACAAAACAAGACAAAGAGAAGAAATCGAAAAAGACAAGGAGAATGCAGCAGAGCAAAGAATTGATGTTTCAGTTGGAAAGTAAGCAGGAGGAAATCACTCTATGTGAGGAATTAATTGCCTAACGATTCCCTGTTGGCCAGAGGGAGGAGATGGGTTTTCTTTGAGTTTCATGAGGGCTGGGGTGGAGGCATTGTTCCTAGAAAATTATTGGAGGATTTTTGTAGGCTTCCTTGTTGGACTTTGGTTTTATTGTGGGTTTTGAAGTCCCCAAGTCGGGTAGAACCACTATCTTATAATTCTAAAGGGTTGAGGTGGCAGGTCTCTGGACTCTTATGCATTTTATTGATTGCAAATTAGTTGGTGGGTGGAGGTGGAGGACCTCTAAAATCCTTGGTTCAACTGGCAGTTGATTTTAATCCTTGAGCAAAAGATCCCATGAGTCTCTAGAATTTGGCTTGGGGGTTACAACTATAAGTGTTAGCTGGATATATCTTTTCTATGGCTGGGTCGAGAATTGTCATTCCAAATTCAATTTCCCAATATCTCTTGATAAGTGTTCTTATGTTCTTCAATAACAATGAATATATGTTTACACTCTTGATAATATGAACTGATGTTATTGATGTATGAGGCATGGTCTGTTTACATGAATGATTGATATGTTGTTGGCACTATTTAAAAGGTACTAAAACAATATGTGGTTGTATTTGTTATGTTCTAGCAATAACCAACATGTAAAATCTTGGGACAACTATAAGATATTGTTGGCACTGTTCACATTTTTTAGTAGGAATAATGGACGTCCCTCACTCACTGACCATATTATTATGTTTACCTTGTATGTTTGCCTTTCCAAGTCTCCTAGTGAAGTACACTTAGATATTGGGTCTACATTTCCACCTTTTCAGATCTCATGCATAAATAAACCTTGCAATTTTTGTGTTGTTGATGAGTCTGCCTTATAAGCTTTGATAACTTGATTTTATGTTCCTATAATAAGAATGATATTGACATATATGCTATATAATACCTGATGAGAATTGTTCTCTCATTGTTAAGCACTCCACTCTATATATATTTCTTGGTTTTGCAATAATATTAAGAACTAGGGTTTTAATCATGGCAGTTTTCATGCATAGGAGGGTTGGTATAGAAATGTAAATTGTTCATTTTGGTTAGAGATAGTTGTTGGTATCTACAATATGTTATCCACATTAATGAGGTTTGTCCTGAGAGGAAGCTCAAGCATCATATTAAACCCAAACCATAGAAGTAATACCGGAACTGTATGTATTATATTTGATAGGATAGTTTGTATAAGTGTCTGTGCAGTTTCTTCATACCACCATAAACATATATTTGAAAGTTTTTTTTCATAATGGAATCCTTAATATTTTACTGTTTTCATCCTTCATTCTAGTTATAATTGTGGAGATTGGTCATGTGTTTTGTAATATGGATTCTTAAGGAGCAAGATGCAGTCATTTGTGCAGCAAATCAATACTTGTTATTGAGAAGTACTGAACAAGAAATTGTTTTGTTCACTCATAGTCTTGAAAACCCCTCAATACAAATAAATTCAAGAAATAACCCAAAAACCTTCCCTATTATGTTAATTTCCTTGTGTTTGGAAGATATCCTTAAGGGTTGTTGCTCAAACGTCTTTGCATATGCATAGTATCATTGAATTTAAAAGAACATCACTATTTAGTCTCTCTGTACACAAAATCATGGTGTAATGTTGGCATGATACATTCCATCCAGAGACATAATTGAAACCATTCATTGTTTTATAACCATAATTTTGGTGGTAAAGAAAATGTGCTTGAAGGAGAGTCACATGGACGATTATTCATTGATCATTTATCAATATAATTTTCAGGGTGAGTCAAATGTATCGAGGGATGGTTGTTTGGTCGATTATCCATTTGTGGTGGCTGATAATACACTAATTAAGTTTGGGTATAAACCATGATAAATACGCCATATAACCCATCACACATTGTTTTAATACCCCTCCATCAGTTGCGCATGGGTAAACCTCTCGAATCGTGGAGATTTAGTTGTGGAGAGATTGATTTCCAAAAACAATTGTGTGACATCCCCTGCCACGACCCCACCCCCCCCGCCCCTTGTGATGTCGCTTGGGGGTAGGGATATTGCATATTATCCATTGGATGAATCATAAATCAACAAACTATTGGATCACATGCATGGAACCTTGAACAAAATAGTGATAGTGGAAGCCCCCCACCTGTGACGTCATGGAGGAGGGGAAGTTAACGCTTCCAACCTCCAGCATTGATCTAGTATTTTAATCTTATCTGTCGAATGAGCGATGTATGGTAGGTGCAAGTGCTGGCCTCGTTGAACTTGTACACATCGTGGCTAGTTATATGGCTTAGCATATATGTTGATGTAACATATATTTCTGCATTATATATATATATATATAATACTATTAGATATAAAATATATAACAAAATATAAATAAATATTATATATATTATATATTATATATATTATGTATAATATGTATGTATGTACATTATATTTTAATGCATATTGGAATGCATAAACACATGTATAAATGTATTATATAACATAGAGTATTCACATAAGGGTCTCGACTATGATGTGGTGTTGGTTAGATGAATGGATGTTGCACCTAACCCAAGTTAAATACTCATAACATAATTATATACATATATATAAATACAGTTGAATACATAAAATTCATGTATACATGTATGAAACTCTATGATAGCGCACTGATGAATGTGAATTTCACATGGGACATGCCATGTAGGCATGTGTCCCTAGATTCCATACAACTTCTGCCAAATAGTAGAAGGGTGTTATGCCACATGGGATCCACATGGAAGAAAAGAGAAAGATGACAATTTTAATTGAATGAAACTTTATGGAAGCACAACTTAAGATCCCAGTGTCCAAATTGGACAAAATTTTTATCATTAGAATTGTATCACTGACATAAACATGATGAAGGCATCTAAAGTGAGTTTTTGGAACTCGAAAGGAAAAAAAAATTATGATCCCATTTCTTTAATTGTACCAGGTAAGTTGGATAATTATAGTGAGCACATTCTGAGGTTAAGGGGATGTGTTTACAATTTCTTAAGGATTTCAACAAAATTTCTTCACCTTTGTTTTGTTTATTAACAAAATATTTAGATTTTTGTTTGATAGACCTATGTCAAAAGGCATTTGAATAGCTCAAAGACAAATTAACAAGTACACTAGTCCTTAGGGGCCCAAATTGGCCTTTCTTATCCTTCCACATCCACACAGATGCAACAAAAAGAGTAGTGGGGGCAAAATTGGGGTAGCTTGAAGGTAAATTTCCTTATGCAAACTATTTTATTAGTAAAAACTTGTCCAAGGCTCAGCTCAATTACACAGTTATTTAAAAAAAAAACTTTGTTTGTTGTGCATTATTTGAATAAGTTCAGACACTATGTTACTGGATATCAAGTTTTTGTGCATATTGATTATGAAAAAATTAAATACTTGATGAATAAACCCGATGTAAATGCTCCAATAATTAGATGGTTATTACTACTACGAAATTTTTTTCTAGCCATTGTTGATGAGCTAAGGAAATAAAATGTTGTTGTAGATTTCTTACCTAGGCTAACCTTGTCTACAGAAAGTGAGAACATGGTAGATGACCAACTTCTTGATGAGCACCTCTTTTCCACATCATTATTGTATCATTGGTTTGATGATGTCATACTAGGAGTAACTCCACGAATTTCATTGTGATTTACATTTAGATGGAACATGAATATATACATGGAGAGGGAGACTATTGGGTTTCATCTCCCAATGTCTCTTCGTCTTCCAATTCTAATTATTTTTCTATTTATAATATTTACATGGATTTACATAATCCCAAAGTTAGGTGTCAACATTCCCCCCTCCTTAATCTAAAGGGATGTTGGTGAGTCTAAGCATCATTCTGAATCTTTCAAAAGTTTCTCTTCCAAGCGCTTTGGTGAAGATGTCTTCTATCTTCTCATTTGTGGAACAATGACATAGGTGGATTGTCTTGGCCCCAACATGATGTCAAATCAGATGGTACTTTGTATTTTTGTACTTCGTTCAATCATTGATCTTTGGGTTCTTGTCAACCTTTATTGCAGAAGTGTTGTAAATCAAAATAGGAGTTGAATGCACTTGTTTCTCCTGCAATATTTCTGAATTTTTCCAACCCACACAATTTACTTTGTTGCTTTAGTTGTTGCCACATATTCTGCCTTAGTTGTGGAATCTACTGAAACTGATTGTTTGCGTGTCCTCCATGAGACAACTCCTAATCCAATATTCATAGTATAACTTGAAGTAGATATCCCAATTTCTTTAACTCCACCGAAGTTTGAATCGGAGTATCCAATCAAGCTGAAGTCGTCCACCTTTGTATATTTCATTCCAAGGTCTTGAGTTCCCTTCAAATACTTTAGAACTCTTTTTGCAGTAGACCAATGACCCTCACATGACTTTTGCATAAACCTGGAGGGGATTCCAACAACAAATGAAATGTCTAGTCTAGTAGTAGTAACGTAGTTGAGACTTCCTACGAGTTCTGTACTTTGTTGCATCCTCAAATTATTTTCCTTCAGTAGATGTGAGCTTTAAGTTTTTTTCCATTGGAGTATTCAAAGGATTTAACTTAGCCATGCCAAAGCTGTTCAATAGATCTCTAATGTACTTCTTTTGAGAGAGGAATATAGACCGGATGTTGGGTTACTTCAATAGTAATATAGTAGTGAACATAGCCCAAATATGTCATTTTAAGACCTTTCCTGAGTTCCTTCTTTATGGATGCAATGTAGCTCTCATTGTTCCTTGTCATCAAAATATCATCTAAATACACCACAAGATATACAACTCTTTTTCCAACTTTCTTGACAAACAAAGTTGCATCATCAAGATCATAATGTTTAAAATTGAGTTTTCAAAGATGCTCAGTGAACTTCTCGTTCCAGACTCTTGGTTCTTACTTGAGGCCATACAAGTATTTTACAAGCTTGCATACTATATGTTCTTGAGCCTTCACAACAAATCCTTCTGGTTTGGACGTAAAAACATTGTCTTTCAAATATCCATTCAGGATCCATTTGATGGACTTTCCAATCGTTCTGAGCTTCCAAGGCAAAGAGTGTCTGGAAGGTAGCTCATTTTGTTGTGGGGGAAAACACTCCTCATGGTTGACCCCTTCCTTCTGTGAAATACCTTTTGCCACAATCCTAACTTTGTGTTTTTCAAGTGAGCCATCTTCTTTATACTTGTTTTCTAAGACCCACTTGTAGCCAATTGGTTTAGTTCCAAATGGAGGATCAACCAGCTTTTAAGTGCAATTATTTATCAAAGCATCAAATTATTTTTTCATCGCTTCTTTCCATTCATAATGAGAAGCGACTTCTTTGAAGGAAGCTGGTTAAAAATATGTAGGCAAATTCAATTCACAATCATAAGAAACATCCATATCAACTGGAGAATCATAATTTTCTACATCACCTCCATTATGTCTGGTTGAGATTCTTGTTCCTATCTTTCCAATCTCATCAAGACGTACAATTTCAAGTTTCTTTGTCAACCGTTTTGGAGGATCTTTCTGAGATGGCCCAAGATGATCAATTGAATGTGTTGGGGCTGAATCAAGATTTAGTCTCCCAATTCTATCAATCACATCACTCAAAGTGTCATCAGTGGTTGGAGCTTCACGCAGGAGAGAGAGTGCTTTAGAAGAAGATTCCATATATTGATTCAGTATAGGAATCCCCCCTTCAAGATGTGGAATCTCTTTATCAAATTCTTGAAAAGACTTTACATGTCTGAATCTATCCATGTGATCAAGATGCCTCTAAACAACATTGTTAGTCTTAGAAGATTCAAGAAAGATCGCATCTCTAGATAATATAAACTTCTTATTAACTTCATCATAGAGAATATATTCCTTGGAGTTATTTGAGTACCCAAAGAAGATACATTTGTAACTCCTTGCACCGAGTTTTCTTCTTTGTTCCATAGTTATCAAGGCATATTAGGTGGAACCAAAAACCTTGATATGCCTCATCGAAGGAATGTGGCCATACCACATTTCATAGGGAGTCTTATTTTTGATAGCATTATATGTACACCTATTCTTTATATACACAACACATAGAACTGCATCAACCCAAAACATCATATTAACATTCTTGAAAAACATCATGGAACGTACCATATTTAAGATTGTCATGTTCATTCTTTCAACTACTCCGTCCTGTTGGGGATTATAGGGAACAATTGTTTGATGTTTGATCCCATGTTGGCGAAGATAGTTTTCAAATTCATTTGAAGTGTATTATTTTCCATTATTAGTGGGAATATATCCAATATGATATTGTGCATCAGTTTAAATCCATGCATGAAAGTTCTTGAATGTTTCAAAATATTCACATTTGTTCTTCAATAAATAAACCCAACACATTCTCGTGTAGTCATCAATAAATGTCATCATATACGTATTACCATTTGCAGAAGGAACATGCATTGGGCCACATAAATTAGAATTAATGAGTTCAATTTTTCTATGTGCTCTGGAATGAGAATCATGGAAAGGCTGTTTTTTGTGCTTTACTAAGATACAAGCATCACATTGATTAAGTTTCCTAGGAATTGTAGGTAAACTAGTAACACCATTTTTCTTCAACAAACGAATTTTGTCATAGTTCAAGTGTCCAAATATAGCATTCCATAAAAGAATTGATGGAAATGTACCTTCATGATAGTGAGAATAGTATGAGAAGTTTTGTGCATGAGCAGAGGTTCCTTGCAGCTTTAGAAGTATTTCTTCTTCTATCCCCGTCATGACAAGTGAGTGATCTAATGATTTTCTGACCTCGATCTTTCCACCAAATATATGAACAAAGCTTCCTTGCTGGCGAATGTGGACCAAATACAACAAGTTTATCCTCATCTCTGTGAGGTATAGAACATCATGTAGAAGAAAATATCAAAGACCAGACAGTTTGAGCTTGATGGTGCCAAGCCCTGATGGCTTGAGTTTTGACTTTTCTACAAAGTATACTGCTCCATCAACATTGTCAGTGAATTATTCAAATAAATATCTCCTGAAAGTCATGTGGAAAGTTGCTCCCAAATCAAGAAACCAATCATCCGTCCATGAAGCAAGTGAAGCATTGAAAAAAGTCTTTAGTTAGTCTAATGTTGCAATGTGCTAGAACATAATGAGCGAACTCTAGTGCTTTAACTTTCCCTTTGTCAAATATTTTATCTTTCCCTTCATATATTTCTTGCTCAATTCGGTCCCAAGGCAGCTTACAAGTGGAAGCATCATGTCCATCTCTATTGCATCGTATGCAATGGAGATCATACTTTTCTCCTTGGAATTGTCTACCCCCCCTGCCTCTAAAATTCCTCCCTCTTCATCTGCGGACACTTCTTCCTCTATAAGAATCTTGTGCATGATACTTCTCATTTTGTGCAAGGAAAAAAAATTCTTCAGAATATTGAGGAGTTGTCTTCTTCCCAAAATCCTTCTCTCTTTCAAAAAACTTCTTCTCAAGGGAGTCAAACGTAATCTCCTTAAGGTTGCCACTTGCTTGTAATGACTCAAGATAATGTGAATAGCTGGGATATAGTGCCTTGACATAAGATATGAGAGGAATTTATATTTCAACACCGATGGATTTTACGTAATGTCTAATGGATCTTAATTTTGATGCTAAGAAATAGGGTCATCATTTTTCAACTCAAGATTGAACAACTTGATCATAAATTGAACAACTTCAAGTTCAAAGTGTGAGTCATACAATTCCTTCAACTTATTTAAGGCTTCAAAAGCATTTGAAAATGGTTAAATATGATGACTCACCCCTTCGTTTATAGATGGTGCAATCAAGGCATAGGCCTTGTTGCTCTTATTTCACAGATGGAAAGCTCCTTGTCTAAAGTGGGGTTTTTAGGTGCATTGTCTCGTTCTCCTTCACAAATTAAATCCCAAAGATAATTGAAAATAAAGGTGTGTTTTATATTATGGGACCACTCATGATGGCTCTCTTTTTTGATGAGAACTACTCCCACAATAGAGATTATGAAGTGCTTTATGTACCAAAAATAACTCAACTCAAAAGTAAAAAAATATGGTCCAACTCTTGCTACTACTCATGCCATATCACATACTTTTAATCCATATCATTTGAACCATATTTCATAATACGTTCATATAATGTGCGCTTCATAATATGTTTATACCATATATCTGCACTTCATAATAAGAGAACTCAAGATATGGCTTTAAAATAGAAATTTAAATAAATAGTCCATATACAATCTTTAAGAAAAGAAAGTTCATCACACCATATATCTTCATATGCAGTTATTCATATACACATGAACTATCATATAAATTAGATCATAGAGATGAGCCCAAAACTCATTCACGGTATTCACATAATCATTTCTTTTAATAAAACAAACCCACATATGACCTTATAAAAAAGAACTGTTTAGCACATGTTATCGGTCATGTATTTTAAAAAGCAAACCCACATATACGGCCTTATAAAAAGGACTATTTAGCACTTGTTGTCAACCACCAAAAGATTTTGACTCAAAAGGTATATACATACATAGTTTTCAAAATATGTCAACATACCTTCCAAATGTAGCATACTGCCAAGCCGTATCTCTGACTGGAGATGGGTATGAAAATATATTCTCTCTGCGTTCCTCTCACTGTATCGACCAGATTAGAATAGTTGGATCTTATGCTTTCACAATAGGCTTAAAGCCATTTAACGCCTTCAAACGTGGCACAATCTAATGTTGTCTTCAATAAAATCCACAACACATGTGATTCACACAAGAAACATTCAATCCTTCTCTTAACAACATCTATAACAACATTAAGAGGGAGAGAAAGCAAGGAGGACTTGAGGAAATCAATTGTGAAGAGATGAGACCATGCATGGTTTGAGACAAAGAATTGACAAAGAATTTTGTGCACAGATACCAGGAGTAGTGAATCAAAGACAAATTTTATGTCAAGGGAGAGAGGAGTTACAAGAAGCATAAATATGAATTTAGGAGTTGGCTCGGATACCAAGTTAGACCAAGAGTAACTCCATGAATTTCATTTTTTTTACATTAACATGGAACATGGATATATACATGGAGAGGGAGACTATTGGGTTTCATCTCCCAATGTCTCTTAGTCTTTCAATTCTCTATATTTTCCTATTTACTTACATGGATTTACCTAATCCCAAATATTACGTGTCAAAAACTGACATAATTTTTTTTTGGTTATTGGATAGTTTCCCCCTAACTTGTATTCAAAGGAAAAGAGAAAAATTATCAAAAGAATCACTCCATATACTTGAATTGGGGGCAACCTTTTCCGGTTGGTCCTTGATAAAATCCGAAGGAGATGTGTAAGGGAAGATGAGTTCTATCACATCCTCTAAACTTGTCATGATGAATCTTGTGGGGGCCATTTTGCTGCTAAGAGGAAAACATACAAGACTTCAAGTAGGATATTATTGGCCTACTCTTCATTGATAATCCAAGAGATACATTACACAATGTGATGTGTGTAAGAGGATGGGGAAAGCCACTTAGAGCGATGAAATGACCCTGTTATCACTCATAATTTTCCTTAGAAGTTATTAGAAGAAGGAAGCAACCAAGGTAACCACAAACCAATCTTTTAGACTTGGGCTCTAGACAACCTAAGTCCAAAGAGGCCTCTCTCTATGTAATTTAGCTTTGTTTTACTGGGATTTTAGGCTAGTTCTTACTGTTCATGGGGGTTTTGGTTTTGATTTTAAGGTTTGGTGGTGGAATTATTGGAATAGATGGATAAAGCAGGGTCTTTAAGCCATTGGGCTATGGAGTCAACAAATGGATAGCAGAACCGTATTAGTTCATTAAAGGAAATGTTCACAGGGCAGATTAGCAAAGTAAAGAACAAAATTGTAGCCGAATGGGTGAGATGATCCTAACCAGGGTGAGAGGGCACTTAAGAATCCTCAGACCAGGGTTAAAATGAAGAACATGGGATAATCATGAGCAAAGGGAAATTGAGAATCCTTTGCTATAGATCACAAGGAATAACCTAAACTAAGGAGCAACCAAGAATTCCTTAACTTAGATTTGTGAAGAAAACATTCAATATCCATAACAGTCAAGACAGAGTGTGGTTAAGCAATTTCTGAAATATCATTCTATGTTATAGCATTCAGATTTTTTTAGAGATACAAATAAGATTATGGAAAACTTAAAGAAAATAACACTGAACTTAAGAAAATACTTATTTGAACTTCACTTTGCACAAGAATCCAGTGAAATATCTGATCTTTATTCCTTGATCCAGCTAGCTGATCTAGTCATTGACACAAAAGAATTTCAGATTGAAGAACAATAACTCTATAGAAATTCTTGGAATCCACCCTAAATACTTCGAATGGTGAAGTATTTATACAAAAAATTATTACAAAACATCTCAAACTATTTTGATATTAAATTCAGGAAATACAAATATCTTCTTGCAAGAAGATAGAGACAACTAATGAACTGCTTCATGTTGTCCCTTTTATTATGGTTGTGTTGGCTTTTATGGTTGAAGTGTAGCCTTTTATGCTGCCTTGTAGTTGTGGAGTGTTCACGCTGGAGTCTTCTTTACTTTCATCTTTCCATTGATACTCTTTAATCCAGATACTCTTTGACCCTGTAGTGCTGTTTTTACCTATTTCACCTGGCTGCCTTCATTTTCACGGTGCAGTAACCGTCTGCTGTAAATTTATCACAGTAAATCAGTTATGTTCTCCCACATTTTTGCTTCTGGTAATTTTATCTTCATAATACTCCTATAGATATCATCAACTTTAGTATACTTGGAAAAATTAGTCTTGGTGAGGAATAAATGTTTGACCTCATGCTCCAGAAAAAAAAAAAACAAATTTTCAAATGTATCATTTAACACTTTGCAGATAATAATGTTGTAGATTTCCAGAAAGCTTGACAGAATCCTATCGAGCAGACTGCACTGTGATGGATGCTCTAGAAAATGAGGAAAATGCTCCCAATCACATTCAGAAATTCTTCCATTTACTGTAAAACTGTAAATCTCACTTCACATCCGTCACAAATATGCTACTGTTCTCTCAATATCCTGTCAGAAACAGATTCAACATACAACAATGGTTTTCTTGCAGAAAACAATGAAGTCTCGCCGTCAAAACCCTAAGAGTCTGATATCGTGGATCAAGTTTGCGGGTTTCTGCGTCACAATCAATGGAATCTTCTACAAAATATGGTGCCCAGATTGATGCCTTCCCGAGTCATCACAGTGCTGTGAAGATATAAAGACGGACCACGAGTTGCTCTGGAGTTTTTCTATGGGTAGGAAAACAGCTAGGGTTTCAACACACAGTTGAATCGTATTGTGTTACAATCGATATTGTGAGCAGAAGTAGAATGTGGGCATATGCCCAGGCTTTACTTCAGCATTTTGTGATGGAAAAGGGTAAGGATTCAATGTTGTAAACTGCGCAGTATTTGGTGAATGAATGTCAGAATTCAATGGTTTTGGATATGCTGATTGATTTGTTAACCAGGGCTAAGATGTTTGATGAAGTTATTGTAGTGTTTAATTTCATATGTGGGTGTGGATTTGGTCATTCTGATAGGAGTTACAATAATCTGTTGATAAGTCTGAAGAAGGTGGGGCTGTTTTCAGATTTTGACATTACGATGGTGCATGAGAAAAAAAAATCGAGGAGCAATAGAGAAATGTATTGGGTTAAATCTAGAAGTTTGGGCTGTAAACGTAGGAGGAAAGAGGGAATCAGTGGTTTGTTTTTTTGATTTACACTGTAAAATTCCAATGAATGGGGATTATTACAAGGATGGAAGGGAGGAATTGAAACTAGTAGGTACAAAGAAGGAAGAGGGTATTGAACTATGTCAGGAGACCAACATTTCTTCTGCCGGTTCAGATTTTCCCGGGAGGAGTAATAGATTCATAAAAAGCGCTGCTATGAAGAATGTTGCTCATGGTCATCGACTTACATTGATCAAATACAATGCTCTAATAAATGTTTTGTGTAGGAAAGGCAAAATTGGAGCTGCTTTTAGGATTAAAGACGAGATGGTCAGGAAGGGTCTTCGTCTCGATCTATTTACTTATAATACTCTCATGAATGGGCATTGTAAGTTGGGTGATATGGAGGGGGCAAATGAGCTTCTAAAGGATATTTTTGAGATCGGTCTTTGTCCCGATCGTGTCACGTATAATACATTGATGGGCGGGTACTGCAGGAGAGGCGAGGTGGAAAAGGCACTGGCATTAGTGTATACAATGGTGCAAAATGGTTTCCAACCCAATATTTTTACATGTAATATACTCATTAATGGGCTTTGTAAAAGAGTCCAGATGGAGGAGGCAAAGAAGCTTTCAATTGAAATATTGGACCGCCATAAGACCTCTAACTTAGTTACTTCCACCATCCTGATTAACAGGTGCTGCTTCAAGGGCAACATGCAAGGGGCAGTAGAGTTGTGGAAAGAAATGATAGGAAGAGGAGTCTTGCCAGATACTGTTGCATACAATGTGCTTATAAATGGATTTGTTTTGGAAGGAAATATGGGATATGCTTTCAAACTGGTTGGGGAAATGATAAAAAGGGGTCTTGTACCTGATTTAATTACTTACAACGTACTTATTAAAGGATTTTGTAGGGAAGGTGAACTACAACAGGCCTGCAGGATGTATGCGAACATGATAGATGCAGGACTTGCGCCAGATCTTGTCTCTTATAAAATAATTATTAGAGGTCTTTGCAAGCATGGAGATCTTAATAAAGCAAATACTTATTTTCAGAGAATGCTTGAAGGTGCTATCAATCCAGATCATGTATTTTTAATGCTCTCATTGATGGGCACTGCAACATGGGAAATATGACAGAGGCTTTTAGATTGCGTGATGAAATGGCTGCATTCGGCTTGGTGCCAAATGTTTTTACGTACAATGCACTCATTCATGGTTTTTGCAAAGAAGGCAATATCTCAGAGGATTTCAAGCTAAAGTTTGAAATGATTGCAAATGGTTTCAAACCTGATGTTGTTACATACAATTTGCTTATAAATGGACTTTGCAAACACGGTTGGATATCTGAAGCTTTTGAGTTACATGATGAAATGATAAGGAAAGCTCTTGTTCCTGAAAAATTCACTTATACTGAACTTATTTCTGTCCTTTGCAAGAAACGGAAAACACAAGAAGCTCATGAACTCTTTTTGAAGATGCAAAGAGATGGTTTGTGTGTGGATCATGTTGCATACAATATCCTCATTAAGAGATACTTTAAGGAACCCAAACCGCACGAGGCTCTAAAACTTTACGAGGAGATGGCAGAAAGAGGACCTTTGCCAACGACCCCTATTCAGAATGTACTCATCGACGGGCTTGGAAAGAAAGGCACTGTTCAAGAAGTTCACAAGATGCATAATGAGATGGTCTTAAAGGGCTTTGTGTTTGGTTCTAATGCATACATTGGCTAGTCAATTAGCCTTGCGGTGAAGGTCACTTTTAGGAAGCATGGTGCTGAACAATGCAATGAATACAAAGACTGCTACAGCCAGTGAAGTATGCTCAAACAAAAGCTCCTGATTGCAGCTTTTACACACCGAGTTAAATTCCGAGGGATCCAATTAAAGAGAAGTCTAATTGGGTAAAGATGAGATGGAGCAGTGCACAAAACAATTTCACGTGGCCAAAGAGCATTTGGAGTTTTATTTAGCGTGGCTTCCTCTCCTCTATTGGCATGACATGTTGCTGGCGATTTTTATTACCGTCAGAGAATAAAAGAGCCCACATTATGAAAAAAAAGGTATTGAGTGCCCATCATCATTCTCGATCATCATTCTGGAGAGGAACGTTCAATGTGAACAATATTGGATCTTGTTTCACTGCAGGACCTTACATATTGCTCAATTCCTTGTGGTAGATGCAATTAACCAAGGTTAGTGAAAATACGTAATGGTGGGTCTATTGAACCCTTGTTTTTATTATGTTCAGATTTGGAGGTAAATACAGTGTCGGCAATAATACTTCTGGCATTGAATGGTAAAGATTGATAAGAAGGTTCAATCTTGCTGACCAATGTGAAGAAAGTAAACTGCAACTTGATACTATTTGTGAGACTTTTTAAACCATATACACAAATATCGAATATGCATAATATTTTTTGTATGCCCTGTAGTGCCCACTCTAGTTTCCTGACAAGGATAGAAGTTTCCAGAAGAGAACCGCCTTTTCAGGATGATTTTATTATTTTTGTTGTATCTTTCACCTCATTTTATTGGTGGTAAAACTGCAATTTAATTTCACTGTTTTAGGGGCAGGGTTCTCCAGTTATTGGAGTTGCTTGGAATCATGGGGAAAATCTGTTGGCCTCATCTAATTCTGATGGTCTCGTAATAGTTTGGAAACGTGCAAAAATGGAGGGGTAAGAGAATTGAGAGAAATAATCCAGGATTGGTTCATTCCATATTCATGTCAACTTTATTCCTTCTATAGCACAGGCAAAGATTGGCTGAGTGCAATCACCATTCTCAACCTTCAATGGCTAAAAATAGAGGTCCGCATCAATGCTTAGGAAACAAAACTTTGGAGATGTAGACAGTTAGTTGAACTGAATTTAATGGCCATAATAATCACTGATGTTCTGTCTGGAGCTATTACATTTAACTCTGGATGACTGATTCTTGTTGAGGAAAGAGGCCACATGTTTGTGTGCTTTCAAGAAATGATTTCATGTTCCTTTTGATGTCATCCATTGCTTTATTAAATGTCACATTAAATTTTTCTGGAGATCCCTTTTCAGTTCTTACTTCGATGTCTATCACGAAGTTTTATCGTGAGCTTTAATTTCACGATGGCAAGCCACAATGGAAGAGCAAGAAGGTTACAAGAACATTACATTCGAGATTAACACATTTTAACGTACCATTTTATTAGTGACAATGGAAAACCTCAGTGCTATCAAAATCAACAGTTAAAATTCTAGAATAGCATATTAGTACTTCGTCAGTTATACACTTAATACAAAGAAATACTTTCTGCTAAGTTAAGCTGTCGTTGTTCAAGGCCTACCTCCTCAAGAGGTGGGAAAAAGCCAACATAAAATGAAACTATGTTTCCTATCTGATTCTAAACTGTCTTATGTAACAAGGATGATTATATTTTTACTAATTTCCGTTTACACCGCCATTAATTCACCCGAATTAAGTCTTATTTCATCTCTTCTATCTCTACATGCTTTCTGATTCACTGGGATCCTGCTCTTCTTGAACACTAAATCTCATTAACATCAAACAAATACTTTCTCAACGCTTTCATTGGGTATCTCACAAAACAAAATTAACCAAGAGTGTAGTGATGTCATCTTTATTATTGACATGCATTACCTTGCATAGATGTTTATGCTGGCATGTAAAGATGCTTTCAATGTAATGCTGGATGTCAAGCCAATACAATCCCAAGAAAAATCACTCTCAAAATGTCCTATTTACACTAATATTAAATCTAAATGTCAAAGTACAACTCATTTTTCTAATCTTTTAACTCATTAAAATTATAGTTTCTAAAGTGGTTGAATTCTTTTCTTAAAGCTTTACTAACAAAAATAAAATTTTAAAACAAATAAAGTAATTGTATATGTTTCTTAAAGTCCAATAAATCAAATTTGATTTCAGTAATATTAACCATTATCATCATATAGTGTATTCATAATTATATAGTAATATTATAATATCTTTAAATGTTTAGTTGAAGAGGGAAGGACAATTTTTTATTCCATATGCAACTTAAAAAAAAAAAGAAAAAGTTTTTATTGTTTTTCACATAACCTTTTCGAAGTCTTCGCATCATTGTTGGTCTTCAAATTACCTCAAAGAGGCTCTTGCTATTTTTTTGTAATATATTAATTGGAAAAAAAAAACCACCGTAATTTTATTCAACTTGTAAACCAAGGAATAAACTATCATTTTTAAAGAAACAAACTTTATATGAACCACAAAAATCTTTTCATCCAAACAAAGAGGATTCATCCTAGGACCAAGCCAAATCAAATTTTCATTGAGCAAAGAATGTGGTGATAATATATTATGATCTACAATGGTTCCTCAAATAGAACATAGTATTTAAATTGACTCTCGCTCTTGAATGATCATTTTATTGCTAGCAATAAGGAAATAGATGCTCTGGAATCTCCACTTTTCATTAGCATGAAGAGTCAAATAAATTGAGAAGCTTTGAACTCAAATTTCTATATGTAGATGATTTAACATGTTGACATCAAGTGAAGAATAAAATAACTGCTCAGACATTGATTATTTGGTTAAAAAGAATCAAGAATACAAGTCAATAATTGAAAAGCTACAAAAAAAAGGAGCATTTGGAGTTGCATTGAAGGAATTGTTTGACTTGAGAGACGATAATGGAGCACCGAGTAGAATCCAATTTGAGAAAATGAGGGAGAAAAATATTAGCTTATGACTACCA
>APFE031700074.1:0-35886 GCA_000404065.3 Pinus taeda | reverse complement strand
GCATTTAAAGATCAAGATTAATGATATTTAACTTTTAATGTGAAGAAAGGTTGACAAAGATATATGAAAGATGCAAGTGAAAAACAAGGAAAGATAGTTAGATTATTATGTCTTAGAAGAAATGTTGTCATAAAATATGGATTTCATTCATGATATATTACTGATTGTTGAAGAGGGGCATGATCTACTTGTTAGCATGGCATTGATTGGTAGATTGCATCACTTAGTTATAAATCACAACAATCAGAGTAGAAGTGTGATGAAGTTGCAGGACCTCATTGAATTGCGGTTGCTTAGTGTTAGTTCCCACCAAGAAGTGCTCTTGGAAGATCATGATCAACTCATGTCAGTTTTGCATTTTTTTGCAAATATTGAGACACTTGGGGGGAATTATCACAAGTAGGGTGGGAGAAATGTCGAGTTTTAATTCAGAAGTTGTATAAAATAGGCTACAAGGTCAGTTTTTAAAGCTTGCTTGATGTAAGTCTATTTTGTCATTGAAAATTATAATTACATTGCGTTAGTACCCCATTTATCGTTTGTGTTTGTACATGTGCTGTAAAAATAAAGGAGATACTCAATGAAATGGAATAGGTACATGGAGCAAACAAGGATAGAGTTGGCATTGTGCAATTCTTTTGATTTGGGTGGACAAACCAGAGCAGGACACCCTTGAATGAATGAATTGGGCAATAGATGAGAGAGGTGCAATAGATCATCACCCCATTGAATTTTGTCTCTAAATAGATGAAATGACATGTTTTATTTTATTTGATTATTTTTTTTATTTAGCATGGCCCTGCTCTAGTTTGGATTGGATAGTGTCTAGTGCAGCCTATTATTGTAATTTCTTCTTGCATGGACATTTATGTTTTTGTGTAATACTCCTAAATGGAAATATTAAGTGTAAACAAAATAGTGCACTATAAACGGAAAGTAAATTTAACACATCCGATAGGAATTTCATTCGCAACTATGCCAAAAATAAATAATAATAATAATAATAATAATAATAATAATAATAATTGTATGCTCTTTTCTTATACGACAATATTATTACAACATTTATTACAAATAACTTTGACAGATGCAATGATGAGCATACAAATCACTTTTTGTTACATATTATTCCCCAACATTGTCACTTATAGGGTCATATAGACGTATTTTGAAATGAACTACTATAATTGGAAGCTTCAGGGGTACAGTGTGTGAATGACTTTACTTGGTTGAATGCATCAGATATTAATTTGTACCATGAGATGAATATTGATTGTGATCGTCTTTCTTCT
Organism: Pinus taeda; assembly: GCA_000404065.3. Classification (NCBI taxonomy): domain Eukaryota; kingdom Viridiplantae; phylum Streptophyta; class Pinopsida; order Pinales; family Pinaceae; genus Pinus; species Pinus taeda. The sequence continues at coordinate 34,594 of APFE031700074.1, read as the reverse complement.
TGTTTTGATTGTTTCTAAATACATAAATAATTATGGGTTGCAATGATCACATATATAGTCCTTTAGTTATAACGGAATTCGTGGTATAGATACCTTGGGAAAATTATAACCTGCCCACGAGAAGGTTGGCAAGAATTTCAGGAAGGGTTCTTAAGATTATGTGTTGTCGTTTCTCCTTTATGTTCTAAGGACTCCGGGACGAAGTCCATTGTTAAGAGGGGGTATATGTAGTGCCCACCCTAGTTTCCCGACTCTAATATGACATTATCTTGCATACTTTAGTCTATGAGTAACTCAGGCTGAGGATCCAGAAACGTGACTCTATTATCAGCGAATGTGATGGTTATGTATGTTCTCTATTAATATTATGATTACGATATAATTAATGGTTATGTGTATTCTCTATTGATATCATGATGGGGATAGTAGTAAAGTATAGACATGTTTCTATTGATGTTATAATGATGATAGCCTTGATCTATATGTATGGTTCCATTAAGGTCATGATGATGCTAGCCATGATGGAGGTATCCCCTATGTTACTTACTTACATTAGTTCTGGTTCACAATGAACAATGATGTGAATGACCAGGTGATGGTAATAATGCGATTATGACAATGACTAACACTGAAAAACCTGGTTACTGATTATTATTGAGTATGGCAGGAAAACCACCAGAGGCACTCGCACATGACGAGTTGACGACACCTGGTTTGATGAAAATTTATATTATTTTATCTTTGAAATTCTAATCGATTTTGAAACCTGCTATATATGGTTATCTATATTCTGATGATATGTTAATGGTTGCAGGCACATATGAGTTGCTTGGCCGAATGACTCACATATGGGTGATGGGGTTGTATAAGTGGATGGAACTACATGGGAGGGGTGGGACAGTGTCCCTGATATCACCCACTAGCACTTCTGCCGTGACTTGGGCTGGAAGGGTTGAAACACCTCCGCCTTGAAGATCACGATGCCATGAGGGCAGGTCCCAAAGTTGGGTCGCTCATGAGGAGTTTACTGGGGGGCGCGCATCAAGGCGAATTCCTTGATCCCCGGCACCATTAGTCTCATTATAGCAGGCAACATAAGAGATGATAGTGGTCTATGACGTTGCACGATATTTCCCCCTCGTAGTCACTGGATGCTTGAAGGGCAAGTGGTGTGGCACCCTTGGAATTTCAGGGGAAATTCTTGAAGGGCACGACCAACTTGGCACCCTTGGCATCACAATTAAACTGTTAGGTGTGGCACCCTTGGAACTTATAGGGAAGTTCTTGAAGGGCACAACCAAACTTGGTACCCTTGGAATCATTAAAAATAAATAATAGTAAATAAATATAAGTAAGGAATGAAAACTAGGTAAAGTTACATCAAGGGTAAATGATGATGAGAAACCAAGGTAATTAAATCAAAAATAAAAAACTTGGAATAAGGAGGATCATATGAAGAAATAAATAGAGTACCTTTAAAATACTACCCTCCCCATGTTGGAAAATACTGGGTAGATTAGGTGGTTTAATTAGATAAAAGGGGAAGACAAACATATTGTAAGGATAAAGATTAATCCTAAACCAATTAAACTTAATTAACAAAAGAGGAAGGTGAATTAAAATAAGAAAAATAAATTAAATTTAGAGAAATGTAGAGAAGCTCCATGTGGCATCAATCAACATAAGAATATCCCTCTAAGAGATAACCTTAGTTAATTTAGGAAGTAGATTGGGGATAAAATCTTGACTCATTAATTGACTCCAAGTAATAACCTCAATTTAAGGAATAAAAGGGGGAATAAAGAGACAACTAAGAGAAGAAATATGAATCTTGTGAGGTGAGGAAAATATTAGTTTTAAATAAAAAGTTAAGTACATAATTTTGGGTGACCCTTGATGAGAGAGTGACACATGGGTAGGTGAATAATCAAACTATTAAATTAAAAAAAATATATAGAATATTATAATTATGCATGACATGCCAAGTTTCATCTATGAGGACTCTTATAAAAGAAGGGGCAAGCCATGGTAGAGGGCACTTTTTGGGAACCCTATTGTTGGATGGATGATATGATGTCAAAGCAGTGACTACAAAGCTATAGTGAGTTTGATAAGGTAGAGGATTTTTAGAGAGGGGACTCTTGAGCTAAGGTTGCTCTCCTTTGCCAGCTAGATTCTTCCTCCATTGTACAACCCCATTGCAGCTCGGGGGTCCGCGGGGAAGAAGAGTACCCAAGGAGTAGGCTGGGAGGTTAACCGGTGGGTCTCGTTTTCGGATCAAGTGTGTCATGATACACTCGCAGAAGTGACCAACAACAAGGGAATACCAGCGACAACAGAGCAAGCAAAGTCTCGCCTTCCGGTGTACGGTACATTTGTATTTCGTTACTACTTGATCTTAGATTAAAAGTATGTAAATGTTGTGTTATGTTCTTGAGTATCATCAATGTGTGCGTTGAATGAATTGAAATCTCAATGCGTTTCTTTACTGGTTGTAATTGTTGTGTAACAAAAAAAAAGAAAAAGTATATAGTTTTAGCTGGGTCCTTACAGTTAGTTTGAAATTTGTAGACAAATTCAATTCACAATCGTAAAAAACATCCATGTCAACAGGTGAATCATGATTGTCTACATCACCTCCATTTTGTTTGGTTGAGCTTCTTGTTCCTGCCTTTCCAACCTCATAAGGACAAACACTTTCAAGTGTCTTTGTCAACCATTTTGGAGGACCTTTCTGAGATGGCCTAGGCTGCACAATTGATTGAGTTGGGGATGAATCAAGATTTAGTCTCCCAATTCTATCAATCACATCACTCAAAGTATCATAAGTAGTTGGAGATTCATGCGGGGGAGAGAGTGCTTCAGAAGAAGATTGCACAGTTTGATCGAGTATAGTGACCCCCCCTTCAAGATGTGGAATCTCGTTATCAAACTCTTGAAAAGACTTTGCATGTCTGAATCTATCCAAGTGATCAAGTTGACGCTCAACAATGTTACAGTCTTGGAATATTCAAGAAAGATCACATCTCTAGATATTATAAAATTCTTATTCACTTCATTATAGAGAAGGTATGCTTTGGAGGTATTTGAATACCCTAAGAAGATACATTTGCAAATCGAGTTTGTTTCTTTGTTACTTAGGTATCAAGGCATAACAGGTGGAACAAAAAACCTTGAGATGCCTCGCTGAAAGAATGTGGTCATAAAACATTTCATAGGGAGTTTTTTTTTTATAACATTAGATGGATACCTATTCTTTATATACGAAACATATAGAACTACATCAACCCAAAACATCAGCTTAACATTCTTGAAATTCATCATCGAACGTACCAAATTTAAGATTGTCTTATTCATTCTTTCAACCACTCCGTTCTATTGGGGATTATAAGACACGGTTGTTTGATGTTTGATTCCATGTTGGCGAAGATAATTTTCAAATTCATTTGATGTATATTATTTTCCATTATCAGTATGAATAGATCCAATATGAGATTGTGCATTATTTTCAATCCATGCATGAAAGTTATTGAATGTTTCAAAATCTTTAGATTTGTTCTTCAATAAATAAACCCAACACATTCTGGTGTAGTCATCAATAAATTCCATCATATATTTATTACCATTTGCATAAGTAACAAGCATTGGGCCACATAAATCAGAATGAATGAGTTCAAGTTTTCTATGTGCTTTGGAATGAGAATCATGAAAACACTGTTTGTCATGCTTTCCTAAGATACAAACATCACATTGCTTAAGTTTTCTAGGAATTGTAGGAAAAATAGTAACAACATTTTTCTTCAACAAATAGAGGTTGTCATAGTTCAAGTGTCCAAATCTAGCATGCCATTAAAGACTTGATATAAATGTACCTTCATCATAGTGAGAACTTTATGAAACATTTTGTGCACGAGCAAAGGTTCCTTGCAGCTTCAGAAGTATTTCTTCTTCTATCCCAGTCATGAAAAGTGAGTGATCTGATGCTTTTCTAACCTCGACCTTGCCATCAAATATATGAATGGAGTGTCCTTGCTGGCGGATGTGGACCAAAGACAACAAGTTTCTCCTCATCTTTGGGAGGTATAGAACATCATGTAGAAGAAAGTATGGAAGACCAGGCAGTTTGAGCTTGATGGTGCCAAGCCCTGATGACTTGAGTTTTGACTTGTCTACAAAGTATACTACTCCATCAACATTATCAGTGAATTCTTCAAACAAATCTCTTGTGAAAGTCATGTGGCAAGTTGCTCTTGAATAAAGAAACCAAACATATTTCCATGAAACAAGTGAAACATTGAATAAGTATTCAATTAATCCAATGTTACAATGTGCCACAACATATTGAGTGGACTCAGGTGCTTTACCTTTTCCTTTGTCAGGTGTTTTACCTTTTCCTTCATTTCTTTCCTGCTCAATTCTGTCCCAAGGCAACATACATGCGTGTTGTAGTGGCTACAACCACCCTTCAAAAATTTTCTTTAGCCTGTTTTGGAACCTCCCTACCAACCTTACACAACACTTTGTCTTGCTTCGTCAAGCACTGAAGCTTCAATGCTTTCCTCACACGAAGGCAGCTTGTAGAACACAATCGATCCATTCCCCTCACAGGCTGCTTACCCGGATTTTTTCCAGTTGTAGGCTGAGCAATTTCCCTTGAAAATTATGCATTCCTGGAGGGAAACTAGCTTTTCCCTCCAGGAATTGCGCAATCCTCTATGACAGCCTGCTGATCTTCTGGATTGCGCAATCCTGCCAACCAACCCTCACAACATGAATTGCATAATTTTTCCCATCAATAGGCAGTTTAGCCCAAGATTGCGCAAATCTGGGCAGCAATTAGATGCTAGGCCTAGAAATTTCACAATCCCCTTGGGTAGTCAACCCAGCTTACAATAGGAATACGCATTTTTCCCAAGCAGTTGAGCACTGGCATGCATGGATAGTCTGGTTGAACAGTTCCACCCGGGACTGAGGAAACTTGATTTTCATGCATGTGTGACTTGATCTTCCCGGAATAGCAAGAGGCAACATGCAAAAGGTATCCCATGATTCAGGGATCTATTTTTAGCAGCTGGGGGTTACATGCAAAGTTGTTTTAGAAGTTTCCTTCCAAGTGTCGCTTTTTCCTAGATTTATGGCATGCGTGCCTTGAGACCAAACTTATTTATTCGATGCATCAGAGCTCATTCATTCACATCAATCTTGGAGCTATGAAATTCCACAAACATCCAGGACTCTTCGACACATCCAGCTTAGCTATTTATGGGTAAGTGGCCTCAACTTGTCTTTTTCAGCATTTCTATCGTTTTTTGTGTATTCGCTTGTGTGAGTGCTGTTTGATTGATTTCTTTGAACACCTGTTGTCGTTTACATATATTCTAGCTTGTACTAGCTTTGTTTCAATTTTCGTTGCTATCTCACTACTGTGACATGCATGAAACTGTTTTGCATAGAAGTTTGCCCAACCGGCAAACGACCTCACCCACATGCATGTTGATCTGTTTGCTCATTCTTCCATTCATGTTTTGCATGCACTGTTTATCACTTCTGCTATCACTTAGTGTCACCATGCATTTCATCGACTTAATTTCTTTCAGTTGCACATCGGTGAGTCGGGCCAACCTTGGCTAGGTCTCCGCCTTCACCAAGGCTTCTTTGCGCAAACTAGAGTAGGAAAGCTCACCTTCCTCTCCAGATTTGTGCATTCTGGCCCAGCACTAGCCTCTTGGACTGAATTGCGCATTTTTGGAGGTTAGTGGCCGCTTGGCCCAAAAATTTGCACAAATATGCCCCTTGGGCAAGCAATCCTCCCCAGTTGGGATTGCACATTGCGCAATATCAACAGCCAACTGCCCAACTGGATTGTGCATTTTGCAGATCCATTAGCCAGTCCAGTCTCCCAGTTAGTCCAGACTGCCTTTTGCGCCATTTTGGCATCTAGTCACTCACCCTCCCAGTGATTTTTGCGCATTATTTCTCATCAGTTCCCCAATTATGTGCTGTGACCTTCCCCGAATTTGCTTTGTTTTCACTGACATATTTCTTGCCATGCATGCTGCTTGTTTCTAGATCTTTCAAGTGTTCATCTCTCTCAATGGCTTCCAAGAGAACAAGATCCCAGGACACTGATGATGTTGTAGTTGGAACAACAGTTGAATAGGTGTCCTCTAGCAAGCTGATCTACGAAGATACGAAGTTGTATCTGGACAAGGACATCAAATTGAAGTGGCAAGAGATGAATGAAACATTCCTAGGTACTTTTGGGGAAGACCTTGAAGACCGTTAGGTGTATGTGAACATTCATAAGTCTGGCATATACCAGATTGCATGCAGATACCCCACGTTGCCATGTGTAGATATGCTTCACTGGATCGTCTCTCACACTGACCCCGAGACGATGACCTTGAGCAGTGTCAATGGGAAGAAGCTTGCAACCTTCTGGGCACAAGATTAAGATGAGATGTATCAGATGGACGAGCCAATGACTGTCATGACCCCTCCGTTTAACTTGCATAACAACAGAGGCCACTCCAGAGATATTCTGAAGGATTGGTTAAAGGAGCCAGCTCGTTTCAAGATGATCCCTAACCAGATCTATAAGACGAAGATATTGAGGAAGGCATACCAATACTTGGTCATATTCGCTTGTCGACTAAGTGGCCAAGCGAGCATTGAGACCTTCCCTCAAAGTTGGGTGGTTGCATTGGACCAACTGGCAAGAGAAGGAAGACCATGCAACTGGTCCAACATACTGGCTCATCATCTGAAGGAGCAATTCACGAAGGCTCAACAGTCACTCGAAGGCATGCATGCAGATATTTACATGTCCACCTACATTTTAGATGTAGTCTATGCCCGACATGAGTTCCCGGGCTTAGATTGGGCATGGTCACTGGCGGAGACTGTTGTGAGCGCATATTTCAAGCTATTCTCCGAGTGCAGCTTCAGAGGAGTGATCATACGGTTGTCCGACCATTCTGTCACCCCAGTGTACAGGTTGATATTCGAACAAGATCCACTTTGCATGTCAGAGGAAGCGATGAAGGAATATTTAGGCATTGCGGATTGGTATGCCTCACCGGACGACACGTTCATCAAAGTGTTCAATGCGGAGAAGCCTCTGCACGTTCTGCCAAAGTTTTCCTTGGACATGCTTGTCATGCAAGAAGTAGTGTATCATATCTCAGCAGGGTTAACAACTAGGCTGCAACGGAAGAAGAAGGCACCTTGGCCCACTCTTCCATTGCGGATTGGCTTATACAAGATCTAGAGCATCAAGCAAGCAGATGTCGAAGCTGAACAGATGAAGAAGTACCCATTAGACCTCCAAAGCTTCAATTCGTATGACCCACATTGCATTGTGAAGGATCACTGCATGAGAGTTCAATTCAATTGGATCCATGGGGCATTTCATTGGGCTGATGAGGACTCATGGAAGTATTGCTACAATTACTCCAGACCCAATGAACATGTTGGTTTCACTATAGAGTGGTTAGCACGACAGCATGAAGTAGCACCATGGAGAACACTGACAGTAGCAACAACAACAAAGGCAACAGAGCCTAGCATACCTATGTGTGAAAAAGGGAAGAGAATATTGTGGATGGAGGAGGAACACAACTGCAAGTTTCGAGAAGATCCACTTGTAGAACAAGCAGATATGGCTATTCAACATAAGAGGTAGTAGCGAGAAAAGCGAGTCACACGAAGGAAGAGAGATAAGAAGTGAATGGAAGAAGCAGAGAAGGAGTTGCATGAGTTGAGGGAGCAACTTCGGAAAGAACAAGAGTTGCGCCAATAGAAGAATGAAGCACAACAGCAATAGATTCAACAGGGGGCGCATCACATGCAGACAGACGAAGCAGTGCCCATACAAGTAGTTGATTCTTCTGAACAACTGACATTAAGAAAACATGGTGAACCCTCGTAGGGGCAAGACTTTTCTCATGAGATAGAACAGGTTTTTGAATAGTTGGATGCAGACATGGAGCAACAGGAGTTGGAAGAGGATACCGACCTTATGCCTCACCACAAAGAGGTCAGCTCGCTCGCTTCCATGCATCCAGATGATGAGCAAGTCTCAAATGACCAAGGATGTACTAAGATCCCTGGTGGTCAACTGGAAGCAGATATGAGTGACAACTCCTTTGATGAATCTCAACATAGAGTTGTGCACCCTCACATAGTACCAACTCCAGAGGACGGAACATCCTCCGCGCAAGTTGAAGAACAAGTGATCATGATCGATGTGCACAAGGATTTAGCTGCTTTGGCCGATGCAACTAGAGTGTCTGCCGAAGCCACTAGCTCCAGTGTTCGCTTCCTCATAGCTGAGAATGAGCGAATGGCGAAGGAACTACAGGTGGCCAAGCAGTGAAGAGACTTGGTGACAATGTCCGTCTGAGCTGAACTGAAGAAGGCAATATTGGAGGAAGTGTTGTCCTTAGACATGGTTATGCGAGAATTGTACTCCAAGTTCGGTACCCTGCATCAAGCAGCCGTTCATCTTCATGGATGGCAACATCCATGAGTGAGAAGAGCTTGCATCTTGAAGAAAATACATGTTGTCGTTGATAAGATGTGAGCATGGATGATGAAGTAAAAAGGAGCCTTGCTTCATTTTCCCAAGATGATGAAGGCCAATGCAGTTGAGCTGCAGGCACGTCTCCGGAGTCAAATCTAGAACTATGAGTACCTACCGCAACTCATCACTGGCATACAGGCTTCCCATGCATGAGTATTCAAGAGCATGGAGGATGTTGTGCACACATATGCAATTCCATCACTTGGGACTCTCACCCAAGCAAAGACCAAGAAGCAGATCCAACAGGAGCTTGACTTGTACTTCGGCGAGTTGATGTGCATCGCCACCAGTTCAGAATTGCCTATCAGTGCAGAAATCATGCGCAGTATGTTGCTGGTCTGACCACATTGAGGACAATGATGCACATACTTTCAGATGAGTTGGATAAAGGAGCCCAAGCAGTGTACTCGGATGCCATGGAGGCAAGGTTTAGGTTCCAGATGGATGTCATAGCAGAACACACGGACATTATCAGAGACTACCAATCTTGGCACCCATATGTTACTATTAATCAACATGAGGATGTCGAGTAGTTGGACTTCTATAGTTGTCTAAGTCAGAGTGGTGTCTAGTTTGGCTTGTTCAAGCCATTGTTCACATGGTTACATGTGCATTGTAATGTTGAGTCATGTCAAGTGTAAGTCAAGTCTCAAGAGTGAATGTAACAGTCATAGATTAGGTGAAGAGTCATGAGGGTAGTTGAACGATCACAAAGGGGAATGTCAAGGGTCACCCTACCCTTTGCTATAAGTAGTCCTTCATAACTCATTGTATAGGCTTTTGGTCAGCCAAGCTTCTACTAAGACTATCTTGAAGAAGACTTGGACAATATTGTAACGCGCCTTGGCTTCTCCATTGCACGAAGCTAATATATCTCTTTGGAGGCGCAGACAGATGTGGTTGTAATGTTCCACTGATGGGGCTAGCAGGTTTACATGGTGTATTATATGATTGTGATGTACACTTCTTTAATAATAAGAGCCAATACATTTTCATGCATATGTTGTTATTGTAGTTGGACTGTTCCAGTTGCCTTAATGATATATGTTGTTTAACTTACATACTTGTATAGGAACTGATTTGTATGCAATTATATGAATCTTGTTGTTAATGTGTTGCATATGTTGTTAATGCTATCACTGTCCATGTCAACTACTCTACCGGACATCAGACAGACCTTTCTATGAACCTTGTTACATCAACCGTCACACTCGTCTCGGAATGATCCATTAGTGATGTTCATGATATCTTACCTTGTATGTTGTGATTGCCGCATCTGTGTCAACTGCTCTGCCGGAGGCTGTGCATGTCCTTTGTGTTGTGTGTTCCTAACCAAGTTGAGACTGATCCCTTTCAACCTAGAACTCACCTTCACCTTCCTCTCCCTTCGAAGTGTTGGAACCTCTCATACTCGTTCCTTGACTCACTGCATCAGTCACACCCTTGCTACTGACAGAGTTATCTTACTTGCCTTTGTGCGACATCGCGGTCAAGGCATTACCTTACGACCCACTGCTGGGACTCCTACACCAAACAGGCTGAGGTCTAATTGGGAATTCTTACCGGGGAGATCCCCTTAACATGTTGGCAGGTCCATCACGTCAACATTTCTGGTGCTAGAAGGAGGGCTTGATGACAAGAAGTGTCCTCTCATCCAGTTTTGAACCTTTGCAAATCTTTCATGGAATCTTGCATTCTTCTTCCCCCAAGGTGTTTTTCGAATCGTGAAGATGTCTCCATCTCAGGGAAGCTTTTCAATCTCTTGTCCACTCACACGTATGATGGTGAAGGTGAAGTGGCTTGGCCTGAGCACTTACATAGCTTCCTTTCCATGATTTATGAGGAAGATGAGTTTACTAATGAACAAGCGGGTCTGCTGCTTGCATTCACACTTCGCGAATCCCCATTTTGTTGGGTGCTCAGCCTACTGGCTGACACCATGCACTCATGTGAGCACTTATGTGATCTTATTGAAGACACATTCCATCATTTTGACCCAGACCATATTGACTGGAAACTGTTACAACAACGAAGGGCTCCTCATGAATCCGTTATTGATTTTTGGTAGCGCTTCCGTGACTTACAGTTTCAAGCTCCAAAGAGCAAGATGAAATTCGCTTATCATTGGGACTGGTTCGAGTATTGTCTTAAGAAATATTCCCATCCCAAGAGAAATCTTGATGTCAAGCCTCACTCAACCTTCTTCATGGATGGAACTGTGCAATCCCATGTGGGAGCAAGCACTGTCTCAACGAATTGTCTGCCTCCCTCTCATTTAACAGTTCCACCATCGCCTAGTGATGCTGAGGATCATGTTCGCACATCTGTTCAGCTTTCACACCCTCCCAACATCACTCCACTCAATTTTCGCGCGAAGTTGGTTGTGAGACTTCGAGTTCCCATATGCATTCTTTTCTTCGACCTTCGTCTTCGCACTTAGGTGTTCCTCTGGATGATGTTGTCTTGTGTTTGTCCATTCCAGACTCTTCACTTGTTGTGAACGAGGAACAACCCACTGACAGAGTTGGTGTTGCACAACCAACATGTGCTGTCATTCGTGAATAGTATGAGTGGGAGCTTGAAAACCAACACTCGATGAAGGATGACTCCCTTCCGTCTGAGCCCCCTCCGTTCCTTCCTAGCTTCTTTGGTGAACTTGCCATCCATGATTTTGTATGTGTGTCTTCATCTATGGATGCACCCATTGTTGATCACTCGCAGGACTCACCAGATGCTAGTCCATCATTAGACAACAGAAAGGATAAGTTATTCATTGAAGATGCACTTGATCCTTCATCTGTATTTTCCAGAAACATAGAGGACGAGTTTGTTCACTTTTCATCTACCCCTCAGTTTGATTCATTTGATCATGAGGATGCCGAAGAATTCATTCATTTTTCTGATCGTGGCAGTCGTGATCCATTTGCTTCCATTTCTTATCACGATCATGAATCTATCGCAATTGATATTTCGAAGCCACCGGTTTATGATGATCTACCTGATGATGAAGTTGAGACACCCAAGATTGTCGAGGCACTTCAGCCCGAGCTGATGGTTATGTCAGGTCCTCGCTCTCTTGGGGTTAGTCTCACTTTTGATCATGAAACTGTTCAGTCACCCAAGGCTTCTCATCACTCATCTGTATGCATTGAAGATCCATCTCACACATAGATCACACTTCCTCCACTCAAACTGCGCGATCCCATTGCTCATGCATTGGAGGAGTCTTACATTGCAAGCACTCGTGCGTGACACAAGTTATCTTTATTTCTTTCATCTGCTTGCATGTCTCAGTCAAGAGTGTGCTTTTGCTTCAAAGTTTCACGTAGTGTCACACAACACCATGATAAGTCCACAAATTGTCCATCATGCACATGCACTCACTTATGTCCCGTGGGCACTTTGAAACACAAAGTGTAGCTGTCTTCACTGTCATATATTTCTTGTATGATGGTCCGCACAACTGGGTTACTAGCGAACCAAGCCTTCACTTACATGGGTCTACCAATGTGTCGATGGTTGCATTAGAAGTATCACTTCACGAGATCAAGCCCATGCACCGTTAGTGTAGGAGTAGGAGTAGTGTTTTCTTTCAGTTGTTTGCTTGCATGCTTGTTTACTTTCATGCTTTGTTTGCTTGTTTGTTTGCTTTCTTTGCTCTCATTTTTGCTTCTGATTTTGTTTGGCTTTGTTGTTAGTTCATTCACTTGTTTCATTTGTAGGTTAGTTCGCATGAAACCATGTGTGACTCATGAAATGAGTTGGGTAAAGTACAAGAGGGTTTGTACAACTATCACTACTTGGTTATCTATCATCTTGTCTTTGTATGATGAACTTGTTACTCTTAGTCCATGATACGTTGAGGAAAATACATACTCTTCAAAGTGAACCTTGGTGTAAACACAATGCTTGCGCGCCAACTAGTGTCACCTTCTCTAGTCGATTGTTTTTGGGTTAACCCTTGTCAGCTCAGTCAAGTAGAGTAAGGTGAGGAGGAAAACCTTAACAGGTACGCTAGATATATAATAAACTATTTCTCTGCTGGAACAACCTCCTTTGCTCTCAATAAGTCGGGATCCCTCTTCCGCCTCTAAAATGAATGAGTGCCATGCATAGTAAAAATGAAAAAATGAAAAGTCAAAAAATTCAAAATTCAAAATGAACAAGGCGAAAGAAGAGAAAGGCTTCTTGCGTAGGGAGGTGATGCAAGTAACTCCGTCGGGGTACTGACCACAATCGCTGGCAGCGGAGCCATGCTTGTGTTCCTATGTGACTCCATCGGGGTACTGTTCAGGCCTGTTGGTAGTGGAGAAACACTAGAGATGAACTAAGGTCACTGGCAGTGGAGCCATGCTTGTGTTCCTATGTGACTCCACCTGGGTATTGTTCAGGCCTGTTAGTAGTGGAGCAACACCACAGATGAAACTAAGACACTGATGACTATACTGTTTGTGCACCTATATACCCCTCAACCCCAATCGAAACAACTGTGTTGCCTTGTCTTGGAATGTGTGTCAATCAACCAAGGGCTTGGCAGATGCTACATCTTACAATCAAGTTAGTGTGAAACAAAGATGAGCTAAGAACTGAGCAATACTTCCAGAGGTGTTAGACTTGCTTTTCATGGAAAAATTCTATGCAGAATGCTGGAGTTCTACCAGTGTGTCGCCAAATGTTGTAGAGGCTACAACCACCCTCCAAAAATTTTCCTTAGCCTATTTTGGAGCCTCCATACCAACTTTACACAACACTTTGTCTTGCTTCATCAAGTATCCAAGCTTCAGTGCTTTCCTCGCACGAAGGCAGCCTGTAGAACACAGTCGATCCATTCCCCTCACAGGTTGCTTACCTGGACTTGGTCCAGCTGCAGGATGAACAAATTCCCCTTGAAAATTGTGCATTCCTAGAAGGCAACCAATCTTTCCCTCAAGGAATTGCGCAATCCTCTCTGACAGCCTGTTGGTCTTCTGGATTGCGCAATCCTGCCAGCCAACCCTCCTGTAGGAATTGTGAAATGTTTCCCATCAACAGGCAGTCTAACCCAGGATTTGCACAAATCTGGGCAACAGTCAGCTGCTAGGCCCAGAAATTGCAAATTCCCCTTGGCTAGTCAGCTTAGCTTACAGTTAGGAATGCATAATTTTCCCAAGCAGTTGAGCACTTGCATGCATGGAAAGTCTGGTTGACTAGTTCCACCTGGGACAAAGGAAACTTGACTTGCATGCATGCATGACTTGATATTCTTGGAATAACAAGAGGCAACATGCAAAAGGTATTCCATGATTCAAGGAGCTATTTTTAACAATTAGGGGTTACATGAAAATTTGTTTTAGAAGTTTCCCTCCAAGTGTCGCTTTTTCATAGATTTATGGCATGCACGTCTTGAGACCAAACCTATTTATTCGAAACATTAGATCTCATTCATTCACATAGATCTTGGAGCTTTGACATCCCACAACACATCTAGGACCCTTTGACACATCCGACTCAGCTATTCATGGGTAAGTGGCCTCAACTTGTCTTTTTCAACATTTCTGTCGCTTTTTGTGTATTCGCTTGTGTGAGTGATGTTTGCTTGCTTTCTTTGAACCCCTGTTATCATTTACATATATTCTAGCTTGTCCTAGCTCTGTTTCAATTTTCGTTGCTATCTCACTACTGTCGCATGCATGAAATTGTTTTGCACGGATGTTCGCCCAACCGACGAACGACCTTACCCACATGCATGCTGATCTATTTGCTCAATCTTCCATTAATGTTTTGCATGCACTATTTATCACTTCTGCTATCAGTTAGTGTCACCATGCATTTCATCAACTTACTTGATTTCAGTTGCCCATCGGCGAGTCAGGCCAACCTTGGCCCGGTCTCTGCTTTCACCAAGGCTGCTTTGCAAAATTGGAGAAGGAAGGCTCACCTTCTCTCCAGATTTGTGCATTCTGACCCAACACTAGCCTCATGGACTGAACTGTGCATTTCTATAGGTCAGTGGCTGCTTGGTGTAGAATTTCCTGCAAATTCTCTACAAATCTACCTCTAAGATCTATGTAGAAAATTTGATTGTGGATTAATTCGATAATGCAATATACCAAAGCAAAATTCTATAATCTACTTCTACTATCAAACTTGTGGAAGCTTAAAGATCAAGCTGAATTAAAGTTGAACACATATAACCATAAGAAGAAGAATCAATGCACATGAAACAGATAAAATACTCAGGAGAAAGCCTTAGCTAAAATCCCCACTATCTGTATTATCATACAAGGTGGAAATACATCAGAATAATACAAAGCCTTAGCTCTTAGTACAATCCTCCTGGATGCTCACAAGCAAACAAGGCTTCTCACAAGCCTTTCTCTTTGCCCTCCAAGCTCCTATTTCCTTGCACAGTGACCTCTGGGATGATCTCCTTCACCTAGTGTAACACTGGTCTAACACACTGTCAGAATTGCGCAATCCTCAAGGAACCTTACCTTGACTGATGCATTGGTTTCCTTTATAGGAAAACACATGCAACTGATAGAACCTGTCCTTGACATTTAGCTCAGTTGGGTCTTTCTCAGAATAGACATGCATGAGTTTTTGATGAGGGAATCTTCAGTTATCTGGAGTACACTGGTTGAGTGCATGCATGCATGAACTGGCTGATAACTCACAATTAGTTCCTCAAACAGTTTGGAACTAATTTAACTGGACTTAACTTAGTAAACTGAGCTAACTAATTACAACTCAAATATAACTCAATCTTATCTCCTTAATTAAGGGATAATCTCCTTAATGTAAGGGATAATTGTTGCATGACTTCAGAAAGACTTCTAACTTGAATTTCTCCAACTAATTAATCCATAATGAATTAATTAATTATTTCCAAGAAACTGGTGAGACTAAATTCGATTTTAATTCAAAGACAAATTAAAATTGGAATTTTTGGATTCTATTTTTATCATTTCTTATTGCTATTTTCAACACTTGGCCCAAAAACTTGTGCAAATATGCCCCTGGGCCAGCAATCCTCCCCAGTTGGGATGCACATTGCGCAATTCCAGCAACCAACTGCCCAACTGGATTTCACATTTTGTAGATCCACCAACCAGTCCAGACTGCCTTTTGCACAGTTTTGGTAGCTAGTCACTCAGCCTCCCATTGATTTTTGCGCATTCTTGCTCATCGGTTCCCCAGATATGTACTGTGACCTTCCCCGAATTCGCTTTGTTTTCACTGACATATTTCTTGCCATGCATGCTGCTTGTTTCCAGATCTTTCAGGTGTTCATCTGTCTCAATGGATTCCAAGAGAATAAGATCCTAGGAAACTGATGGTGTTGCAGTTGGAACAACAGTTGAACAAGTGTCCTCTAGCATGTCGATCTACGAAGATACGGAGTTGTATTTGGACAAGGACATCAAACTGAAGTGGCAAGAGGTGAATGAAACATTCAGTGGTACTTTTGGGGAAGACCTTGAAGATCATCGGTGTGCATGAACATTCATAAGTCTAGCTTGTACCGGATTGCATGCAGATACCCCGCGTTCCCATGTGTGAATATGATTCATTGGATCGTCTCTCACACTGACCCTGAGACACAATGACCTTGAGCACTGTCAGTGGGAAGAAGCTTGAAACCTTCTAGGCACGAGATTACGGTGAGATGTATCAGATGGACGAGCCCATGACTGTCATGGCCCCTCCGTTCAACTTGTCCAACAGCAGAGGCCACTCCAGAGATATTCTGAAGGATTGGGTAAAGGAGCCAACATGTTTCAAGATGATCCCTAACCGAATCTATAAGATGAAGATATTGAGGAAGGCATACCAATACTTGGTCATATTTGCTTGTTGACTGAGTGGCCAAGTGAGCACTGAGACCTTCCCTCAGAGTTGGGTGGTCGCGCTAGATCAACTGGCTAGAGAAGGAAGACCGTGCAACTGGTTTGGCATACTGGCTCATCAGTTGAAGGATTAATTCACGAAGGCTCGATAGTCACCCGAAGGCATGCACACACAGATTTACATGTCCGCCTACATTCTAGATGCAGTGTGTGCTCGACATGAGTTCCCAAGCTTAGAGTGGGCATGGTCACTGATGGAGACTGTTGTGAGTGCATATTTCAAGCTATTCCCCGAGTGCAGCTTCAGAGGAGTGATCATATGACTATTCGACCATCTTGTCACCCCAGTGTACAGGTTGATATTCGAACAGGATCCACACTGCATGTCAGAGGAAGCGATGAAGGCATTGTTAGGCATTGCGGATTGGTATGCCTCACTGGACGACACGTTCATCAGAGTGTTCAGTGCGGAGAAGCCTCCGCATGTTCTGCCAAAGTTTGCTTTGGACGTGCTTGTCATGCAAGAAGTAGTGTATAATATCTCAGCAAGATTAACATTTAGGTTGCAGCGGAAGAAGAAGGCACCTTGGCCCACTCTTTCATTGCGGATTGGGTTATACGAGATCCATAGTATTAAGCAAGCGGATGTCGAAGCTGAATAGATGAAGAAGTACCCGTTCGAGCTCCGAAGCTTCAACCCGTATGACCCACATTGCATTGTGAAGGATCACTGTATGAAAGTTCAGTTCAATTGGATCCATGGGGCATTTCATTGGGCTGAGGAAGACTCTTGGAGGTAATGCCACAATTACTCCAGACCCAATGAATAGGTCGGTTCGTCGTAGAGTGGTTAGCATGACAGCATGAAGCAGCACCACAGAGAACACCAACAATAGCAACAATAGCAACAACAGCAGATGCAACAAGAGCCTAGCATACCTGTGCGTGATAAAGGGAAGAGAAATATTATCGACCGCATGGAGGAGGAACAAAGCTGCGAGTTTCGAGCAGATCCACTTATAGAACAAGCAACTATAAATATTCAACATAAGAGGTAGCAATGTGAAAACCGAATTGTGTGAAGGTAGAGAGAAAAGAAGAGAATAGAAGAAGCAGAGAAGGAGTTTCATGTGCTGAGGGAGCAACTCTAGAAAGAACAAGAGTTGTTCCAATAGAAGAAGGAAGCACAGAAGGAACAAAATCAGCAGGGGGTGCATTATGTGCAGATAGATGAAGCAGTGCCCATACAAGTAGTTGATTCTTTTGAACATCGGGCATCAAGCGAACAGGGTGAACCCTCGTAGGGGATAGAATTTGCTCATGAGATAGAATAGGCTTTTGAACAGTTGGATGCAGACATGGAGTAGCAGGAGTTGGAACAAGATACCGACCTCATGCCTCAGCACAGAGAGGTCAGCTTGCCTGCTTCCATGCATCCAGATGATGAGTAAGTCTCAATTGACCAAGGATGTACTGAGATCCTTGGTGGTCAACTGGAAGCAGAGATGTGCGACATCTCCTTTGATGAATCTCAACAAAGAGTTGTGCACCCTGATAGAGTACCAACTTTGGAGGACCAAACATCCCCTGCGCAAGTTGAAGAATAAGTGATTGTGACTGATGTGCACAAGGACCTAACTGCTTTGGCCGATGCAACTAGAGTGTATGTTGGAGCCACTAGCTATAGTGTTTGCTTCCTCATAGCTGAGAATGAGCGAATGGCAAAGGAACTACAAGTGGCCAAGCAGGGAGGAGACTTGGTGACAATGTCCGCCCAAGCTGAACTGAAGAAGGCAATATTGGAGGAAGTGTTGTCCTTGGACACGGTTATGCGAGCATTGTACTCCAAGTTTGGTACCCTGCATCAAGTAGTCGTTCATCTTCATGGATGGCAACATCCATGTGTGAGAAGAGCTCGCATATTGAAGAAAATACATGATGTCATTGATAACATGCGAGCATGGACGATGAAGTATAAAGGAGCCCTGCTTCATTTGCCCAAGATGATGACAGCCAATGCGGTTGAGCTGCAAGCACGTCTTCGGAGTTAGATCCAGAACTATGAGGACCTACCTCAACTCATCACTAGCATACAGGCTTCCCATGCACGAGTATTCAAGAGCATGGAAGATGTTGTGCACACATATGCGATTCCATCATTTGGGACTCTCACTCAAGCGAAGACCAAAAAGCATGTCCAACAGGAGCTTGACTCGTACTTCGACAAGTTGATGTGCATCGCCACCAGTCTAGACTTGCCTATCAGTGCAGACATCATGCACAAGTATGTTGCTAGTCTGACCACATTGAGGACAATGATGCACATACTTTCATATGAGTTGGACAGAGGAACCCAAGCAGTGTACCCAGATGCCACGGAGGCAAGGTTCAGGTTCCAGACATATGTCACAATGGAACACATGGACACTATCAAAGACTACCAATCTTGGCACCAATATGTTATTGTTGATCATCATGAGGATGTCGAGAAGTTGGACTTCTATAGTTGTCTAAGTCAAAGTGGTGTCTAGTTTGGCTTGTTTAAGCCATTGTTCATATGGGTACATGTGCATTCTAATGTTGATTCATGTTAAGTGTAAGTCAAGTCTCAAGAGTGAATGTAACAACTATAGAGTAGGTGAAGAGTCATGAGGGTAGTTGAACGGTCACAAAGGGGAATGTCAAGGGTCACCCCACCCTTTGCTATAAATAGTCCCTCATAACTCATTATATAGGATTTTGGTCAGCCAAACTTCTACTACGACTATCTTGAACAAGACTTGGACAATATTGTAACACGCCTTGGCTTCGCTACTGCATAGAGCTAATATATCTCTTTGGAGGAGCAGACAGATGTGGCTGTAACATTCCACTAATGGGGCTAGCAAGTTTACATGGTGTATTGTATGATTGTGACTTACACTTCTTTAATAGTAAGAGCCAACAAATTTTTATACATATGTTGTTATTGTAGTTGGGCTATTCCGATTGCCTTAATGATATATGTTGTTTAACTTACGTACTTGCATATGAATTGATTTGTATGCAATTATATGAATCTTGTTGTTAATGTGTTGCATATGTTGTTAATGTTGTCACCGTCCATGTCGACTGCTCTGGCGGACATCCCATAAACCTTTCTCTAAACCTTGTTATATCAACCGTCACACTCGTCTCAGACTGATCTGTGAGTGTTGTTTGTGTTATCTTAACTTGTATGTTGTGACTACTGCATCTGTTTCGACTGCTCTGTCGGAAGTTGTGCATGTCCTTTGTGTTGTGTGTTCCTAGCCGAGTTGGGACTGATACCCTTCAACTTGGAACTCACCTTCACCTTCCTCTCCCTTCGAAGTGTTGGAAAGTCTCATACTCATTCCTAGACTCACTGCATCAGTCACAACCTTGCTACAGACAAAGTTATCTTACTTGCCTTTGTGCGACATCGCAGTCAAGGCATTACCTTACAACCCATTGCTGGGATTAGGTCTGAGGTCTAATTGGGACTTCTTACCCGGGAGATCCCCTTGACATGTTGGCAGGTCCAGCACCATCAACAATGTGGAAGCATCATGTCCATCTCTATTGCATCATATGCAATGAAGATCATAACTTTCTCCTTGGAAATGTTTGTCCCATGCCTCTAAAATTATTCATTCCTCTTCCTCTAGATGAATCTTGTCCATGATTTTTCTCTTTTTTTGCAATGCCCACAACTTCTTCAGAAGACTAAGGAGTTGTCTTCTTCATAAAATCCTTCTCTCTTTCATCAAACTTCTTCTCAAGGGAGTCAAAGGTGATCTCCTTAAGTTTTCCACTTGCTTGCAATGACTCAAGATAATGTGAATAGGTGGGATATAGTGCCTTGACATAAGCTATGAGAGGAATATCTATTTCAACACTAGTAAATTTTATGTCATGCGTAATGGATCTTACTTCTGATGCTAAGGAAAGAGGGTCATCATACAATTCCTTCAACTTATTTAAGGCTTCAAAGACATTTGAAAATGGAGAAATATGTCGACTCACCTCTTCACTTACTGATGCCACAATCAAGGCATAGGCCTTGTTGTTCTTGTTTTCACAGATGAAAAACTTCTTATCTGAAGTAGGCTTTGCAGGTGCATTGTCTCCTTCTCCTTCACAAATTCCTTTCCAAAGCTCATTGGAAATGAGGGTGTGTTTTTATCTTCTGAGACAACTCATGATAGTTCTCTTTGCTAGTGCGAACTATTCCTGCTATGGAGATGAGTGAATGCATCATAAAATCTAAATTGGGCTCAAAATACTTGCAAAAAAAATTGATGTCTTTGTAAATTGATTGGTTATTTCTTCATAAAGATCTTCAATTAAGAGTGTAAACCCTTAATATTCCTCCAAACTCCATGAAATTTCATTACAATATAATATATAGCTTATCAACAAAAGTGAATACCACATACCATATTCATAAACAATATACCAAACTTTTAAAAACCCTCAATTTATATACCATGACCTTACAAAAACCACTCAACACACTTTGTATGTCACTTATACCACTCATACTATTCATATGGCCATCAAAAAGGAGTTCAACCCTTTAAAAATCCATTATATATGTGTATCACCAACCATTCATGCCCACAACCTTATAAATACATGCTCATCATATGTTATACCATGATCTCGAAAAAAAAGGATTTAGAGTGCATAAACTTCAAATTATATGTCAAACCATATGCACATGTCAGTCCATTCAATATTATTTCAGCAAAGAGGCATTTGATGCTCAATCTTCATTAAACCATAAAAAAATCCAACGCACAGTTCCAAGCAAATGTTCAATGCACAGTTCAGGCACATAAAAATTCAACGTTGGGTTCAAACTGAGCACTCACCATCTCGACTCTAGCAACAAATCGACTCCTACTGTGATGTGATCAGTTCTCCTACAATAGTCTCGACAACAACCCATTCAATACACAATAAGGAGAGAATAAACCATTCATCATTAAATCACAACGCCTCCTTTATTTAGTACTCAACGCAGACAATAAACCACGAACATGAATTCCTTACTACAATTGAATGCAACCCTTCTCAAAATAAACCAGCACCAATCACAACCTTCACGACAATATATACAATTCAATGTATCAGAGTCTTCAATGCAGCAAGCACATAAGGACAAAGGATGGTAGGGATTAACATATATGACAAACTACAAAAAAATGGCAAAAGAGAGTTAAAAGGGCAGAACATGTTGAATTTTGTTGCTTGGGAGGTACTCCAAGCCTTGTGGATTGAGGGTTTGGAGGAAGGAGCTCTACAAGTGGTCTTGTGGGTTTGAAACCCAAGATTGGGGTTTTGCACCCATCGTGTTTTGCGGCAACTCCATGAAGCACTTTGGACATGTGATGGGATGAGATGATAGAGGGTAGAAAGGAGAATCCAATGCTTTGAGAATCATTGAATTTCGAGTTGTCGTTAGTGAGATACGAATTTTTGAAGTTTATGGTTGGGTTTGAAAATGAGGAGTCTAGGTCGGCTTGGTTTTAAGAAGGCGTGTGACAGTTGTACAAGCCCTATGATGATGTTTTGAGGAGCCCTCTTTATGTGTATATATAGGAGGTGAGATCATGTCATTTGACTCATCCATTTTGTGTAACACAAGGCAACGTAGAAGAAGAAAAGGCAGCTCGTTAGAGGAGGAAGAAACCTCTGTTTGGCCACTGGAGAAGAGGCAGACCAATGAGGAGGATAAGGGATGTTTGGGAGTCTTTTTGTGGCTGCGTGGAGGGCTGTCTCATCCTACAGGAGGGCTGAGGAGATGGGCTTGAAGGCTGAGTGTGAAGAGGGGCTAACACAGGTATGTTGTAGTAGAAATGAGGCAAGGCAAATCTATTTTGTGTGGGTTGCAGTTACAGAGGTTATTGTGGTAGGACACGGGCCTTATCACCATAAAAAGTGCATGCATGGGTGTGTTTTGGAGTAGATTCATGTCCAGAACAACATCACATAAAAAGGGGAGCCTTCCTAGGTGATGCCACAATCATTAAGGGTTGTTTGGAAGATGTTACAGGGGCTATTACAGTGTTCAAGTGCCCTAACTAGGAACATTCAAGGACATTGTGGTACAAGAGACTTGGAGGTGAGTTAGTGACTTGTGTTGGGTTTGTGATTTTGGATTAGTTTGGATAGGATTTGGTTGTAACCTGTAGTAGCCAAAGTGGAGAGGCAGACTTGGTGGTTAGATGCCCTAACTAGTGAAAATTTCTACAATTATTTTTCATTGATGTATTAGACACTTGGAGAAGTCTGTTAGCAGCCATGTGGAGGGGTTTCCTAGGTGTTGGATGCCCTAACTAGGATAATATGCTACAACGAGTATTGGTCACTCGAGGATTGTTAGAGGGCAGTGTGAGAGTGGACCAAGTGTGGACGTGATTGGGCATTATGGTCCACTTGAGGACAACGTAATAATGCCCAAGTTGGAGCCCGATGTGTAACATTTTGATGGACAAAAATGGTTGCTAGAGTGGCAGTTTTTGATATCAAGGGTCTGATCAACTAGGAGAAATTTGTGGAGCCCTAGACTTGTGTGTGGAGAAGGACTTATACAATAGATGATGGGAAATCCTCTTGGCATGTGTTCATTGTGGGAGATGGACATCGTGAAGTGATAGGTGGTAGCCCTTGGTGCCCTATGTTGGTCTTCATCGGAGCAGCACAAAAAGACCATAATGGGCTGAAGTCCCTGAGTCGCTGAGGAGTAGCAGTGCACAAATTGAGAGTTTTTCACAAACGGAGTTGTGAACAACTCGACAAAAGTCTCAATGTGTTCTGTCCTTGACGGACTAAGACACAACTAGTGAGCATATTGGATAACCAAGGTTCAATGGCCATATGGACTAGGATCGTTGATAGAGGTAGTGTTGTTGATCGGGAGCCAAATGACTAGGCAGGTACATGGTACAATCAAGAGGAGCTGAGAGAGTCAACTACATTAGCGAGATGGTCAAAGTATCTTGTTGAGGGTAGATTGGTTGTTGATGGACCGACACCAAGCCCCAATTTTGTATTCTTGTACTAGTGGATATTTGAGGGCCACTATCCATGGTACGTGAGCCCTAGATTGTTGTATTACACGTTGTTTAATATAACTAACTTGGGTTGAAAATTGTAAAAATGTAATATTCCAAATGCAAAAATTTGGAGTTTTCTTGAAAATTTAACTCAGAATATTTCAGATAAAATTTCCATTCATAAACATAAGATTGCCATGTAAAATTTAACAACATTGAACTGAAAATAACAGTAATGAGCAAAAGGAAATCTCAGCTTTATTTATAATATATAAATTTGGGGTTTTACATGCCAAAACAACTAATATAGTTGAGATTGAATTGGCCTCAAGAATCTGCTCCAATTCAACCCTGGCCCTCCACCAAAAGTAAACTGAACTGCCACTGCTAAGCTCTCTTGTGAATTTTGGATAAATTCACCAAGGGGAGATGGGTGCTCACCCAATCTCTCTAAATCACTTTAGGGTTTCCGTCCTGGGCTACTGCTAAAGTAGAGAATCGGGTTTTCAAACCTCTCCGCAAGAAGAAAACATAAATCCAAGATGATCCTCTAATGGCATCCTCCTCCTGTTTTTATAGATTTGATGGAACCCTCTAGAAGCTCATATTTTAATATTATTTTAATCATTGAGCACATTTCCCTTAATTAAAATATTCTTTTTAATGTGGGAAAATGGTAAATTTGCCACCATGCCTCCTCAAGCCTCCAAAAATAATTTCTATCCATCCCATCCTGTAGATCTTCTCATTTCGGTTCCAACGAGCTATTACACTAAGGTGTTTTGCTAAGTATTCCTCCCGAAATGGCACCTTAAGCATAATTAATTGAGTCAGGCCCATTAATAACTCAATTTTTTGAAAGTTGTCGAAATGCAACAGAACGAAAGGCAAACTATATGGATGATGGAATATACCAAGAGAATGCCATTGGACATCATAAAATCTCCTCAAAACCCCATGAAACACCTCCAGAAGCCCCTGGGCCCACTGATGAAGTGAACCTGTACCTGTGACCTGTCTACCCTAGCCTTGAAAGTCCATCCTAACCATGTCGTGAGGAACACCAGAAAAATGAACATTGCAAATCCTCAGGCCCCAAGATTCCTTGCCCTCAAGCAATCCAGACTTGTGGACTAGCCTGGTGGCCCAATGCAACTAAGACCCAATGCCCGGATCCCATACAAACTGCTGGGTGAGGCTATGCCTCTGTGTCGAAACACCAAGAATGAATCCCTCAATGCCTGGATCACAAACCAATCTTTGACTGAACCTGTCATCAATAAACCTTCCTGGATCCCAATGCCACTAAGCATCAATGATCCGTGGATCCTGCTGGACTATAGCTCCATCTATGAATGCTGCCCCATCGACTGCATACCAACTCATTACCTCTCTCCAATCCAACCTTTGACATAGATCGAGGTCAACCCCACTCTGTTGATGCTACTGAAATATTGATGAATTGTCAATCCACAACCGACTGCCCGTTGGAACATGCAATAACCCTCTTGTCTAAGGGTTCCTACTGTACTGTGCCCTAAACTAAGAATGATACTCCATCAATAGGATACCAACTCATGATCTCCCTCCAATCTAATGGATGAAACCTGTGCAAGGAATATATATACTAGGTTGATACTGGTCCATGCTAAAATCCTTATGCTTTATCCAGTCAATCAAAACTCGTCCAAGAAATCCTACCTCTCTCCCTCTAATGGGAAAAAGTGGGCAAGTTGTGTTGCAAGCCTTGTCTATGTACTTCTGCAGAGGGCTGCTACCTGAAAATGTTGCAGCTTTGCTGGTCCACCACATTTGTTTGCACCTCATTAATGGGTAGACCCAAAGATGGATGCATTGCCACCTCCCTCGTCTGATGGGAAACTACATGCTCCTCCAGTCCACCAATCTCCTGCAAAATTTTCTTGTCATACTCCAGCACCTCCTGAAGATACGTGTCTACAAATAATGCCACCCTGCTAGCTGTCTGTACATCTGCTTGTGCCTCATCAATGGCTAGCCCCAAGGATCGCTGCTCATCCTCCTCCATCACGGGCTCAACATGAGCCTCCAACTGGCTCTCCCCAAAAGGCTCATCATGCACACTGTGCATATCATCCTCTTGAGCTGACTCATGCTCCACCATATGTTGCTCTTGCTAAATCATCATTGGTGACCCATCACCCCGAATGTCTCCCATATGGTCCAATGACTACTCATCATATACACTAGAATATAAATCTGACCTGCTACCAACAACTCCACATGACTGCTCATGCTCCCCAGAGGCATCCTCATATGACCCCACAGACTCATCCAAAGAAGAGTCCTCATCCTGAAAGACAAAAGGAATATCCTCCTTCTCTACCTCTGCCATCTTCTCTGCATCTCTCAAGCACGAGTGTTCAGGTTCCCAAGGTACTTTACTGAAGAAAAGACCCTTCCTCCTTAGCTCATTCCTACTACATGGTTGGCCACCATAAATCCATTGCAACTCCTTTTGTGTAAATTGTCTCCTGAACAATCCAATATTTTGTTCAACTAACGTTTCGGCTAGTTCATAAGCAGTAGGTGAAACCAAATGTTCCTCCCTCCAAATGGACAACAACTTAGACTACAACCTCCTGCAAATGGCATCATGGCCTCCCATACCTAAGGACAAAATGGACTGCATGTGTGTTATGACTGTATCAGGATGATATTTCCTAATGCTGAAGAAGCAATGAAACATCTGTAAGATCGAGTCGTCACATCCCAACTCTAGCCTTTTCCCAAAGGTAGAGCCCTCACTATTATCCAAATCTTGAAAGGTCTCCATTATCAGCCTAAAGACTCTCCTCATAATATCGTCACTGTAAGGGGGGGGGGGGGGGGGGGGGGTAGGTGTGGTCAGCATCATGATACCACTGAGACAAGAGACAACTGGAAGTTTGACTCCTATACAAGGGTGATCCAAATACTTGTGTTCTACTAAGGCAAGCATGGCTGGTTTGAGAGACCAAATTAAGTTTTTCCCATCTAACTAATGCACCTTGGAGAGGAGTGAAGCAAGTTCTTCTAGTTTGAGGATGGCTTTTGTTGTAACCCCCATGACTCTCAAATCTATCCCAAGTGCAAGAAGTTTGTTCCCCATCTCATGTTCTTCATATGGTTGTTCTTGCTGTAGCATAGAAAGTTTCCCTTTGGAAAGGGATCAATTAATTGTTGCTACTAGTTTGTTAAGAGCCTTTGTGAAGGTTTTATCCATATTTAGCTCATTGAGATTAATTACAACAAGAATAACACAATAATGACCGACTGACTCAATACATACACCTCACACTCAACTTAGCAATAACTGGACAATTATACCAGATCTTATGTACAACAAAAAAAAACAACAAACTCTATGACCGGATAGTGCACATAGCAATATAGGGATGCTATAACAACATACGACTTCCTCAGATTATCAAACTGCTAAACCCTCACAGTTTTGCTCAACCACAACTCATTAGCAAACTCAAGAAATAGTAGCAAGCAACTACACCCATACTCAACAAGACTCAACATGACAAGGTTAGCAATGACAAATACGATGGTAAAATATTAGAAGCAATTGACTCCTAATCCAAAGACGCACTCCAACGCTCTAACACTATCATACATTGACTAGTACCATACATGGCATGACAACTCAAAAATCAAGCAAAATACACACTCAACTCTCAATAGTGGACAACAATCATTCACTAATATCTTTTGTCAAATAATTCATTGAATATTTTGTGAGTAGAATATTAAACCTCAAAAACAGAAATAATTTCAGAAAAAGCAAAAGTAACATGAACCTGGAACTCCTTTGGCAAAGTTCTCCTTAGATTTTGAAGATAATATCAGCTATAGATGGCCTCCTGCTACCAGCATTCCATCACTCAAAATACGAACTACGATCTCAGCGCATGTGCTCAACTTTCTAATCACCAACGATATACCCTTAGAAACCATTGTCGAGATATATTGCGAGGTCCAATCGCTCCTTTGTAAATACTATGCGGTCCCCCACTGTCTGAATACCAAATGTGGCCCAAACATCGACTTCAGAACTCGTTTCAACAATATTCAACTACGATGCCCAACAACATTTTTCGTTACATGCCTTGTTCGCAACAAATTTACTGATATAAAAGTCGCCAAATGTATGTTGGCGGAGGAACACCCTGCAACCCACGAATACGAGATTCAAGCTATTAATTTACTCGGTTGTTGCTGCTTGCAAATGTGAACTCTGCGTAACTCTTCTTTTGCCGATTGATTATGAATTGTCCAACTATTACGAGATACACAGGCTGGCATTACCTTCTTTTGCATTACTTTGGTTCTCTACAACTACGCGTTGTCTCCCCCACGTATAAATTAACACCAAGGTTGAGCTAGGACCAACTGTCACGATTACGATTAGGCTCTTCTCGTAGGCCAACACTTCATTGCTCGGATCCTTTCTGCAACATTTTTGCCGTCTCTATTATACGTTTTGCCTTTGATCCATAATATTTGCAATAAATTAGTCGTTTACTTCACATCGCACAAGTCATCCACTACTTCACATGGATGCACTGATTTCCAACGCTCAATCCACATTCAAAACGTGCTCGTAACTCAGGTAAGTTCATTGTGGGCCACTGTAAGATTCAATGCACCATTGAACTGGATTCTAATCACACCAACGTGCTATCTCCCGACCCATTCTAGCACTATCATTACTCGAGTGTGTTTCAAAACACGTATTAGGATGCAATGCAGTATGCCCACGTCGTTTCCTTGATGACACGGCTCCGACACCAATCTGCCACTAATAGAGCAATTCACGTTCCTGACCCACCAAAATTAGCTACCGAAATTCGTAGCATCGTGACTGAAAATTTCACTTTACGTATTGACTTGGCCAAGTATGAGCATTCTGCATTGACTATTTACAAAGGGGTGGTTATAAGAGAGAGAGAGAGAGAGTGTGGTTGCTAGCAACTCGATCCTAGGAACAATGTGCATGTAATAATTGTTTCTCCAATTGGGCCTCTACTAATAATTGATTCTCAGATTTGGCGGCACAACCACAAAGGTTCATATCCTTTGATCTCGTTTCTAGAGTGGTGGCCCAACCACAAAAAACAATGCAGTGCAAATAATTTCTTCTCGCTCAGCCGCATCTTGCAGTTGCTACGTGAACATCCCTTCTTGTGATTTGTGGCTCTCCCTTTGTTCTGATCGCCCAAGGAACCTTTGTGCAGCTGATCACCTGGTTGAGTCGCTGTCAATGCTGATTCGATCTGGGTATCTGATCAAGATTTAAATAAGAAAGAAACAAATTACAGATATGACCATAAATACAGAGATGCAACATAAATAATACTTCATTTCATTGATGTAAAATACTGAAATATGCTTACAAACAAAAATTGAAATAAACTAGCTCGGGCAATAGTAGCTTATCTCTGAGAATAGATGTGGTGGCTACATGCCTCTGAACTGTCTTACAATGAGGCTCAAAGGCCTATTTATTGTTGAAAAACAATGGAAAACCCTAAACATCCAAAAACCTAACCCTAGGAGATGAAGCGCTATGGGCCCCGTTTTGGGTAAATTGGTAAATCAACTTCCCGAAGTCATAACTTTAGCATAAGATCTCCGTTTGACACACACAATACCTCGTTAGAAAGATATATCTGAGGACTACAACTTTTGAGTGAGCAACATCGATCCATGAACCTATGTTGCTCCCTATTTTCCCAAAAAACGTTGTTTAGGGCCTCAAAACGACTTCGGAAGTTCAAGACCCAAAAAACTGCCAAAAATAGTAAATTGTGCTACAAATAAGGAAACTGAAAAAATGAAAGAAACGATGGTGGAGGTCCAAGTGGAATAGGTGGGTGACCACCAATATCCACTTGGATAATTCCTCTCCCCTTAAGAAGCAATGGTCCCCATTGCGTTGAGTTCCTCCATGAGATGAGGAAACTTTTGCTGAACTTGGTCCTTGGTGAGCCACTTGCCCTGGTGAAGGAGTTGCCTTCTTTGACAACTCGATATAGTTGGATCCTTTGCTGTCAGGTGTTCTTGCTCTGCGTGTCCATGATCCAACCAGTTGTGGCCTGTTCCATGTAATCTAGATTTAACTCTGTAGGTGTGAGTTGTTCTGCAATGTCTGACGTGTCTAGCAATGGTGGGAAGTATGGTCAAAGGTGGTCCACATTGAACACTGGGTGCAGGCCAAGGAATGGGGGAATGCTGAGCTCAAATGAATTGTCTCCCACAACCTTGGTAATGGTGTAAGGATGATATCAGAGTGGTCTGAGTTTCTGATAGGCTCCAGTAAGGCGTTCCTTTTGCAAATGCAACCAGACTTTGTCGCCCACCTGAAACTTGTGTGGCATCCGATGTTGATCATATCGCTGCTTGTACTTGGCATTTGATTTCTTTAGAATGTCGTGTACCTATTGCTGGATATGTTGGATGTGCTCAATGAATTTGTTTAGCTTATCGGTTTCAGACTGGACATGAGCCAAATCTGCCTGAGTAGATGCAAATGGCGTGGCCACATCAATGGGACATAATGCCTGAAATCCCAAGCCCACCTGAAAGGGGCTATGGCCAGTCACGCTGTGGAGAGCTTGGTTATAGCTGTGCTGGACACAGGGGAGGCTCTCATCCCATATGCGTGGATGCTTTGAGTTGTACATGCGCAGAATGTGTACAATCATCCTGTTGACGACCTCTGTCTGGCCAATAGTTTGGTGATGGAAAGTTGTGGACTTAGTGAGCTTGGTGTCCAGCATTGACCATAGATTGGACCAAAATGCACTAAGGAACCTGCTGTCCCAATCGGAGATGATAGATTGTGGGATCCCAAAGTTTCCCACACTTGTTCAAAGAAGAGTTTAGCAGTGGCTTCTACTGTGATATTCTTCTTGCAGGCCGCCATAATGGCCATCTTCGAGAATCTGTCGACGACCACAAAAACACAGTCTTTTCCATGCTTAGTATAAGGAAGGCTCGACATGTAATCCATGGAGATGGATTCCTAAGGTCGACTATGGGTAGGTAGCGGAGTATAGAGGCCTTGCTTCTTGATGGTTGGTTTGGCAATGGCATAGGCATTATAGGACCTGATGTACTTCTTGACATCTTAACGAAGATTCGACTAATAGAAATACTTCTGCAATACTGATACCATTTTCTCGACCTTGAAATGCCTAGTGGCTCGACTATAGTGTGTTTCCCAAATCATCTTGGCACGCTCGCTTGAAGGAACACAAAGGTGACCCAGGTGGCATAACAAGGCATCCTGGAGGTGAAATTATGGAACATGTTGACCCTCCAAGAGCGTCTGGTATGTGTGGCCGAATTTTGGGTCGCTTTTGTAGAAAAGTGGACAATCAGAAGTCTCGTGCCCACAAGAGTTGAGCACAATGGTTAACGTCATGATCGGTGGTCGGCTGAGGCAATCTGCAACATTATTGGTGCTGCCCTTCTTATACTTGATATTCAAATGGAAATGTTGTAGGTATGTGGACCACTTCTGATGGTGATCATTCTAAAACTTCCCTTACGTTTGTATGAACTGCAGGGGCCAGTGGTCTATGTGGATGACCGTTTCCTTCCCCAAAATGTAATGCTTCCATTGTCGGCAGGCCTACATAATGGAATACATCTCTGTCATAAGTGGGATACTCCCGAGTTGTGTCTGAAAGTGTCTTACTATGATATGCCACTGGATGCCAGTGTTGAGTAAAGACTGCCCCAATAGCATAGTTAGAGGCATCTGTCTCGACCTCAAATGGTTGTTGCAAGTCTGGTAATGCAAGCACTGGTGCCGAGCAGAGGTGATGTTTCAACTCTATGAATGCCTTCTGTTGAGATTCAGACCAAAAGAATTTTGCTTTTTCTCCTCCCATGGTGACTTGAATCAAGGGCAAAGTGATATGAGAGAATCCCAACATGAACCTGCGGTAGAAATTGGCAAGACCTGGAAAGCTGTGGAGCTCTGTCAGAGTGGTTGGAGCTGGCCAATCCCGAATGACTTGCATCTTGGTTGGATCCACATGCACTCCCCATTCATCAATAATGTATCTTAGATATTAAACTTGGGTCATGCCAAAAGTGCATTTCTCCAAATTGGCACATAGCTTGTGTTGCCATAGTGTTTGGAGAACTTGTCGAATGTGATGGAAGTGCTCTTCCGAGCTCTGGCTGAAGATCAAGATGTCATCCAAGTATACCACTACAAATGAGTTGGTGAATGGCCACAAGATGTCATCCATTAGCCTCATGAAGGTTGCAGGAGCATTCATTAACCCGAAAGGCATAACCAACCATTCAAAAAGGCCCTCCTTGGCTTTGAAGGAAGTCTTCCACACATCAAAGGGTTCGATTGGTACCTGGTGGTATCTTGACTTCAAGTCGATCTTGCTGAAATATTTTGCCCCCTTCAGTTGGTCCAGAAGGTCATCAATTTGTGGGATCGGGTACCTATTCCACACAATGATATTGTTCAATGCCCGATAGTCAATACAGAGCCTCCAAGTCCCATGCTTCTTCTATACCAACACAATCGGGCTCCGACAAGGCAATGAACTCGGTCGGATGTGAACATTCTGTACCAGTTCCTGAATCTGCCTCTTGATTTCGTCGTTCTCCAGAACAAAACGTCGATAGATTGGTCCATTGGGCAGTGGTGCACCTAGGGTCAGATCGATGGAGTTCTTGACTTGGTAGTGTAGAGGCACCCCTACGAGGGAGGTGAAGATGTCCTCGTACTCCTCCACGACCTTGTTCATCTATTGTTGTCGTGCAGAGGGGCCCTGTCTAGAGGTTGTGGCCACTGTCTTCTTCTTTCCTTGAGGGCGTATCATCAGGAAAACAAATTTCCCGATTTTGGAAATAAGCTTACTGCATTGTTTTGCAGTAACCAAAGAGATGGCGGTAGGTAGTGCTACCTCCAGTATCCTGTACAACTTATTTCCCAAAGTAACAATAACAACACAAAGCCTTAACTCATACACAACATGTCGTTTCCACAAGTATGGTTGGCCAAGTAATACATCACAAACATTAAGGGGAGCAACGTCACACAATACCTCATCTGTGAAGGGCTTGATGTTGTATGGAAGGCGACATTGCTGGCTCGCGTGAAGATCCCATCCTTGGTGAAGCCACCCGATGGTGTACAGTTGTGGATGTGTTGTGGTTGGTAAGTCCAACCACTTCACGACCTCTGCCGAAATGAGGTTCTTTTGGCTCCCGTTGTCGACAATGAAATATAGCGGGGAACCCTTTACCTACATTTGGGAGTGAAAGAGGCACTCCTCCTCTGGATCTTTGGGTTCCTCCTTCTGGATCTTCGTGGTGGCAACAGTGGTGTTGGGCTCCGCATAGATAATCTGCTTCCCTTTGTCATTCCCCTTATCGGGTTCTGACTCAGAGTCGAAACATGCATCTGATTCTGAAGACTTGAGCTCGGCCACCAGTGACTGCTTGGCCTGACACTCACTTGTGTTGTGAGTGGAGCTCTTATGGAACTCACACCAATTTCCTGTGTCCTTCTTCGGCTTCGCAGTGTTATTCTTTTCTTGCGGCTTTGGTGGGTTGTCCTAGGCCACCCCACCTTGGATTTTCCCTTTGTCCTAGGCCACCCCACCTTTACCTTGCTTCGGATTCGCAGATCCAAAGTCTCGCTTCTTCTGTTTAAACTTTTGCTCGATCTTGACAGCGTATCGGTACGCCGTGCTGAGCGAGGAGATGTCCAGGAACTCCATCTCGTCCTGGATATATCTATGTAGGTATCACAGTATTTGAGTACCAAATGCACCTCAGAATCCTTGATACCCAACTTCGTGCGAAGGGTATGAAAAATATAGGTAAACTCGGCCCGTCTTGGTCCCTTCCCTGTCGCAACGTGGTCCACTTTATGTATTTATCCTCATAGCTTCTGACAGGGTAGTACTGCTCCTTGATGGCATTCCAGAATGAATTCCAGGTGGGTGCAACTGAAAATAGTTAGGTTGTACTTTCAGAAGAACGAAAGTAATCTTTTCCCGGCCGGAAAAATCATGAACAGAAAAATACCCTTCTAGCAGATTTAACCATTTACCATTTATCTACAACTTCTGCATCTACCTGACCCTCAAATATGGGAATGTTAAAGTTAACTTGTACCTGAAAGGGTGTGGTGCTTCCAGAGTAGCTGCTGGAAGTAGATGTGTCGCCCTTGGGTAGCTGCTGAAGGATATGGGCAAAGTTGTCCATCATTGCATTCCTTTGTCGCTCGAGGGCCTCTTCAAGCAAGATTTTGATAGGATCTCCTGCCCCCTCGTCTTTCTTTTCATCCGCCATGGGAGGCTGTCAGGATTTGCGAGGCCGGTCTTGCAAAGGTTCGATCAGTTCAAGCCCTAACTCCTTATATCTCGACCTCGTTGGGGACATGCAAAGAAAAAAAGAAAAAGAACAAATCGCTCTGATACCACTAATCTAGATTTAAACATGAACACAAAAAATTACATATATGACCATAAATACAGAGATGCAATAGAGATAATACTTTATTTCATTGATGTAAAATATTGAAATATGCTTACAAATAGAAATTGAAATAAACTAGCTCGGGCGATGGTAGCTTATCTCTGAGAAGAGATGTGGTGGCTACATGCTTCTGAACTGTCATACAATGAGGCTCAAAGGCCTATTTATTGTTGAGAAACAATGAAAAACCCTAAACATCCAAAACCTAACCCTAGGAGATGAAGCGCCAAACTATGGGCCCTGTTTTGGGTAAATTGGTATCTCAACTTCCTGGGGTTGTAACTTTGGCATACAATATTTGTTTGACACACACAATACCTCGTTAGAAAGATCTATCTGAGGAATACAACTTTTGAGTGAGAAAATTAATCTAGGAGGATGAGTGCTTGTATGTTAATTTTAGGTATGTTCTATGCTTGCAACAAT
Organism: Pinus taeda; assembly: GCA_000404065.3. Classification (NCBI taxonomy): domain Eukaryota; kingdom Viridiplantae; phylum Streptophyta; class Pinopsida; order Pinales; family Pinaceae; genus Pinus; species Pinus taeda. The sequence goes on along the minus strand of APFE031700074.1, from coordinate 140 downwards.
TTATTTCAATTTTCACAGTTAGCTCAATATCTTTTATAGATTAGCAATCACATCAGCATTAAAGTAAACCGCAGATAGAACATAAACATAAATCACTGAAGACAAGCCAAGACAAGAGAAAATAAGATGTGGCACTAGCC
>APFE031700073.1:28519-61498 GCA_000404065.3 Pinus taeda | reverse complement strand
CCTCCTGCGGCGACTCCTGCGACGCCCTCCTGCGGCGCCTCCTGCGGTGACTCCTGCGTCGCCTCCTGCGGCGACTCCTGCGGCGCCTCCTGCGGCGACTCCTGCGGTGTCTCCTGCGGCGCCTCCGCACTTCCGCAACTGCAATGCTCGAGAGATCACCCTTAACAGATTCGCTTTCCACATCACTTTCATATAGATCGAGCTTTTGAAACAATAACCCAATATTTCAGATCTTAAGATATTCAACCCAAAAGCATGCCTAAGCCAATGATCTCCTTTGCTTTATGTAGGCAAGTTCTTCCTCAAATCATGGATCATGGGGCTCAATAATAATAAAAAAATAAAACAATACCATGGGCCAAAACCATAACAAACCAATACCATCAACTCAATACTAGGGATCAACACGCCTGTCGAGATGCCATGGTCCAAAAATCATAGGTTCAAATTCCAAGGACTAACTACCATGGACCAAAGGTAAGTTTTCCCACATGAAATAAACTTTTCTCCATAGGTTCAAATTCCAAGGACTAACTACCATGGGCCAAAGGTAAGTTTTCCCACATGAAATAAACTTTTCTCTGCATAAAATTCCGTGAACTTTTCTCCACATGAATAAACTTTTTAATTCTCATCATATTGAGAGCCATGCCATGGGTGTTGCCATCAAGTACAACATCTGTAACATATAATCATACCAGAAACATAATGCCAACACAATTATTGCATAATGAGTTCAATTCCACAGTAGTAGAGTTAAATCATTTTCTTTTATGTTCAGTTTTCAAGAATTCCTTTTGACAGTTAGAATTAAGTGTGGATTTCTACAATATAGATAAGATCCTTTATTTTTTTTAAATCTCAGCTTAAATAGGATTCTAGATTGAAAGAGCATGTGCGTTGATTCTCTTCAATTTGTATAAAAATCATTTCATTCATCTGTAAAATTAGTTTCATTCTTAGATCACTTAATTTGCAAAATAATTCATATCATATATAGTGCACATACACTTCACAACAACATGAATCCTAGTTGACATTTAATAAAGTAAATTAAAGACAATTAATTTACCAAACATTTTGGCGTCGTTGTAGGGGAAGTGTATATAGGATTGAATTCTTGCATTTCATTCTAGGAGTTTTTAATATGATAAAATTGGGAAATGATAAAAAATATTTATGCATAGAGAAGGGGTAGATTTGTAAGTACAGGTAGAAGTTCAATTCCAAAATCACCACTCACTCCACCTAGACCTCGTAGTGCCACACCATCCAACCATACTCACATCATATCATTAGCAGGTAGACATAGACTTCCTGAGGTGCATAGATTAGAAATCCAATCTATAGATTCACCAACTTATTTTACAGAAGTTATAGTTGACGAACCCACATCCCCAACAAAAGGAGTAATTTTACTGTCTTCAATAGGAGAACAACTTCTAGGATAAAAACTAGAGGTGCCTAGTGAAGAAGAAGAAGAAGAACCCTATTTTAACATACCATTAGTAAAGGAACCAAAAGAAAAGCTATATAATCCTATTATAGAAACTTATATTAGATTTGAAGAATCTACAATGGAAATGGAAGGAGAAGGAGAAGTTCATAATGTAGATGGTAGTGAATTTAGGGTTGGAGGTGGAAGAGGTAGAGGAGGAGGTCGAGGTCGAGGTGGTGGTAGAGATGGTAGGGGAGAACCAGATCCTTATGGATTTCCCATCTTGGATGAAGATACCACAACTACAATGAAGAACATCTCACCCTCCATTCTCCCTAATTTCCATGGTTTAAGACATGAGGATCCCGAAACATTTCTTTTCGAATCTGAGGTTCTATGTAGAACTTATGATTATTTACTTGATGCTCAAAAGTTGAAATTGTTTCTAGCAACTCTTAAAGATGGAGCACTTAAATGGTGTATGGGATTAGGAACACATGCAATTAGAGCATGGGATAAAATTAAAAAAAGTGTTCTCAGAAAAATACAAGGATTATTGTATGCCCCATAACCTCAAAGATGAATTCTTTAAGATGATGCAAAAAGAGGATGAGAGTCTTGAAGATCTAGTTGAAATGTTTTCTTATAACATCAAAAGAGCTAGGATGTATAATTTGAATGATGAAATAGTAAAAGCTCTTTTGATAAAATCCATCAAAGATGAATGGATTGATCTTCTAAATTTAATGGGCAAGCGAGATGTTTCACAACTTTCCTTTGGAGAAACCTATGATTTATGTAAACATATCTCTATGGGTAAAGATAGGACATGAAAAAATCCAAGAGATACTGTGATGTCGAGAATTAATAAATCTAAAAATGGAATATTAATTAGAGCTGATATAGGTAATTTCCTTGATAATTTCAAAACATATATCTTAGGAAGTCTTGTGAATAGCTACATACCCTTAAGATATAGAACAAGCAGAAAGATGAAAATGTTGCATTATCTATTTTCTATCTCAAGTGTGGAAATAAACATGCCCAAAGAGAATGCCCCCTTGATAGTATAGAAATTTGTGTCATATGTGTTGAAAATAATAATAAAAATGAATGTCCTTCAATACCTGGTCTTAAAGTTGTTTTTAAAAATGAAGTTGGGGAAAGCCAACCTAAACCTCTTTGTTGTATTTCTAAAATACCATGGAAAATAAACAATAAATTTTAACTCAAGGTCTCAGATTGGATGCTTATGTTATCCATGATTTAAGCCAAGATCTTCTGGAGAAATCACATAGAAACCTTAGGGTTGATGTGTTTCGAACCTGCATCTAGGTTCATCATTAGGACAAGAATAAGGAACAAGATCAATAGACCACTAATTTATATTAGAGATACAATGGAAAATTCCCAATGGTCAAAAAAGAAAAATAAATAAAAAGATCCGTTAAGGGACAAAAAACAAATAATATATTAGTTAATTTTGAATAAAATTTAATTTATTTATTTATTATGTTTTATTTTTAGAAATTATTATATGACCTTTTGGTGAGCACCAGTGTTGCAGCAATAATGCTACAACTCCTGGGCTTCCTATTTACTTTTTATCAACTCGGTAGTTCGTAACAAACTTGGAAGCGATGGTGTTGTATGCACAAGTACTAGTTCTTACTGCAAGCTGCGACTTGGTCAGCTGGCGCAAGATCACTAGGAGCTCAAGCCAACTTCTATGAATTCCAGAAGAAGCTTTATATGTGCTGAAAGAAAGGAAAGCTTAACCTACATAGGCTACTCTACTTGTAGAAAGTGAAAGAAGACTGAATTGTGAAGTAACCCTAGCAAACCCTAACTAACTAGATAACCCTACTTGTACAGAAAGAGAGGTGAAAAACCATAAAATGAATTCCATTACCTACAATGGAAGTAAACAAAATCTATTCAATCTATTTCTAGAAGGAAATGAAGAAAAACAACTTTTTGGATTTTTATGTATTTTTAGGTGAAATTGTCATGCATGTAATTTATTTGTTTGTGAATGTGGCAGCGATTAGGTGGCGATGGAGGATGAATTTGGAGTTTGCAAAGGTGTAGGAAGGTGTAGAGGGGTCCCAGGAGGTCCCAAGTGGCCTCTTGGAGGCTTTCCCTACAATCGGACTTCAAAAAGACATAGGTCTACAGGAAAATCTACAGGAGGTTGCAAGGGATTTACAAGAGGATGTCGAGAGCTGTTTTAGAGGTTTTGAAGTTGGGAAAATGGGTGGAAAGGGTAGCTGATGGCTAGGAGGGTGTGTTAAGGTGTCTAAGGTTCATCAAGGAAGATTAGGGAAGAGAAAGATGGTTGGACTTGTTCAAGGAAAGAGAGGAAAGTTCATGGGAAAGTGCAGAAAATTAGGGCAGATTTACGAGGGACTTTGGATTACCTGTGGAACATGGATCAAAAAGAGATGGTGATTGCTGATTGGTTGACTTATTGTGAGAAAATATGTACTACAAGATAACTAAAAATCAAGCTCTGAAACTAAGCAAACAAAGAAACTAGCTACACTAAAAAAACAGAATTGTTCATCAAACTAGTCTAAATTCTGATCTAGGAAAGTAAATGTTGAACAATGCTATATGGAAAGAAAGCATGGAAAGAAATTTATTGTAAAGACAGAAATGAGCATGATGAAATAGATCTACAGCAAAGCATTAACCTTCTAACAAGCTGCAACACTATAAATCCTATGGCAAAGGCAAATCTGTGTTTTTTTGTGGTAGCAATAGGGTCTTGGCCTCAGTTCATGGTCCCAGAGAGGAGAAAGGAGGTAAAGGCTCTATTTATGGCCTTTTTGTATCTTCTTCTATCTATTCAACTTGCTACAACAAACTGAAATGGAAACAACTTTTTAAATTACCAAAAGGAACCTATTCTTGACTAAGGAAGAAATCTATCTAACAACAACTCATTCATACACTAAACAAAACATATAAATACCAAACAAGAGGTGTTTGGATTTTTGGATTGGGCCCTAACCCAAGAGCTCCAGCCCTCTGAGGTAACTTAGTGTTAGCTCAGAAACAATCTCATCTTCATTATCAAAATAACAGTAAGATTACATGAAATTGTCTTCAAAAGTAAGCTCGAAGTTGAGCCAAGCAAAGTTGCAACAAAAGTGCGAAAATTTGACTAACATCCAACAACCTAATGAGGCCCTAGGCCTCTCTACTTATACAACTAGAGCTTCCAACATCTCCCTTAAAATTAGGGAGGCTCGACTCCCAAAACTTGAGATAGACAGTAGTTATACTCCACTTGCATGGCTGCCTCTTTGGTTCATTGATGTGGCTACTTGTGCTCCGAGCTTTCTAAAGGAGAACTCGATTAGGGAGTCATAAATGAGGGGAAATCCCTCCTATAAATCCTCTCCCTTGTTTTCTTTGAATATTTGCTGCCAAATGTTCATTAAATCTTTGACTTTGCCTCTAAAATTGACCAAAAATATGCATTAAGCACACATTAGACTTCAAGGCATAATGACCAACCCAACTCACTCTATTAGCATAAATATAATCAAAAACATGTAATAAACTAATGAGAATGGTGGATTAAGCTAAGTTAGGAGGCAAAATGAGCCCATATAATTACCCATTTATGGGGCTCATCATCACCTCCTACTGAATGTGTTGCTCATCCTCTGAGCAACTAGTCCATCTCCTCATTTTTGATGGCCCTGATGGCCTCCCTGACATCCATGCTTCTGATGTGAGGTCCTCTTCTTTGTCATGGAATCCTGCCTTTCTGTCAACTTCTTCCCACTGATGTTGTTCTTCTTCCTCTTTTCCACCTTCCAGTAGGCCTAGCAACAGTGGGGGACTCAATTTGAGGCCAATCCAGTTGGCCTCCAAACTCTGCATAGAGTGCTTGTACAGTGGCACTCTCCTTAATGCTTCTTCATCCTTGTTGGAGAGTGTGTTAGGCCCTTATACTACTAGTGTAACCCCTTATTGTTATTAGTACAACCCCCTTATTATATTGATGTACCCATGTAGTGCCCATATTGTTAATATTTTGCCCCATAGAAGCCCACTATTGTTATTATTGTGCCCTTACATTATTATTGTTATGCCGGCTCTAATTATATTATGACCCCTTAGGCTCCTATATATAAAAAGGAGGTCTTTTCATTTGTTTCATCGAATAATTGTTCATTTATGTAATTTAAAGGAGGTTGCCCCCTCGAAGAGGATAAATTCTAAGGAGTTGATCTATCTTTTCTATCTTTTTGTGATCTGGTTCATAACATTTGGTATCAGAGCTTTGGATTCTAGGGTTTCGCTGCCCCAAAGAGGTCATCATGGAATTTTCGCTATAACTTTTTTTCTGCGACGTTTCAGATGCTAAACAAAAAACCCATTTGAGAAGAAATCGCGTTGAATCTTGGGTCCGAATTCTAGAGCTTTTTGTGCTAAATTTACGGAGATATGATCTGAGGTAGTTGGTATTTTTACATACTTTTAAATTATATTCCAAATAGGTGACCTAGGGAAAATCGTCATAAATTTCTCTCTGAGCTTCGGATTGAAATTTCATAAGAAGGTACAGAAAGAGGATAGACTATAGTTTCTTGTATATATTGTTCATAGCCAAAGGTTAAAACAGTGACTCGTGGAATGTCGTACAAGTTCGCTCTACTGAACTAGTCTATAATCAGGTCACTGTGGGAGATTTCACATAACTCTTCCTTGGAGAATCCAATTTGGATTAGACTGGTGGCATTCGAAAGAGGACACAGAGGGCTACTGCAAGTCACAATTTTAGAACTTAAAGAGCTGAAAGTGCAGAGTTACATTCGGTGCAAGATCAAGCTCCTAAAATCAAGAAAAAGCAAGATGAGGAAGTTTGATGGCAAGGATCCGGTAAATTGGATACTTCAGATGGAGAAATATTTTGATCTACATGGTGTACCACTATTACAAAAGGTATGTATTGCATCTTCATATTTAGAACCGGATTAATTTTTATGGTATGAAGGGCTTTTTTCTCGTAAACAACTTGTTACGTGGTCAATTTTCATGGACGAAATGATAGCACATTATGAGGATACAAAGAGCAAAACCTTCTTTAGAGCAACACCACAATAATTGGAAAGAGTAAAAGGGCTTTGTTACATAGTGGAAAGTAAAATTACGGCAACAAGGAAGTCTACCCCTCACAACTATAAAGATGGAAGTGTTTTTTCTTCTAGCCTTCCACAACCTACAAGGTTTACACCACAACAATTGGAAGAAAAAAGAGAAAAAGGGTTTTGTTACAATTGTGATAGCAAATGCACTAAAGGTCATAAGTGTGCTGAGAAGAAAATATTTTACATAGAGTATGAAGAGGAGGAAGAAAATGATCATGAAACATCAAAAGAAGAGGATATATGCCAGGACCCAACCCCAGACAAAGAAGAAATGAATCAGACCATATCTTATAAAGCATTGGCAAGAATTACCACTCCTCAAACTATCAAGATAGAAGGGCATATCAAGAAGAAAAATGTTAAAGAAGTGAAAGATCACATCGAGCATCAAGAAATGAATCCGAACATATCTTGTAAAGGATTGGAAGAAATTACCACTCCTCAAACTCTAAAGATAGAAAGACATATCAAGAAGAAAAAGGTTCAAGCAGTGAAAGATCACATCGATCATAACGCCACTTTGTTGCAAAATCGAATGAAACAACAGGTAGATCAACATCGTAGTGAAAATTGTTTTGACGTAGATGATTGGGTATTTTTATTGTTACATCTCAAGCAAGCTATTTATGAAAAGGAAATGTTCTCAATACTACATGCACTTAAGAAATGGCGACCTTACCGAATGGGAAGACACTTCAAGGTAAAAATGGATCATGATAGTCTTAAATACTTTTTAGAACAACTATTATCTTTATAAGAATAGAAAAAATGTGTCACAAATATGTTGGGTTATGACTTTGACATCATCTATAGAAAATGGAAGCAAAATTTTGTTGCAGATGCACTCTCAAGAAAGGATGAGGATGTGGAAGCATTGTTTAGTGTTATTTCTATTATCCAACCAAATTGGATAAGCGAAGAAAATGATGAATGGGAAAAGGACGAAGAAGTATGCCCACTTATTCAAAAGTTGCAAAAGATCCCAATTCAAACAATATTGCTAGGAAGGAAAAATCATATTGGAACCTGGAGAAGTCATAGAAGCAAGAACTCGACAGCTATGAAATCGATCAATTTCAAAGTATCTCATCAAGTGTAATAACTTACTCGCTGAAGATTCCACATGGGAGGACAAGAATTTTATACAGAAGCATCAAGAACTACGCAAGCATTGAGGGCAACACTTTTTGAAGGAGAGGGGCATGTTAGGCCCTTATACTACTAGTGTAACCCCTTATTGTTCTTAGTACAACCCCCTTATTATATTGATGTACCCATGTAGTGCCCATATTGTTACTATTGTACCCCATAGAAGCCCACTATTGTTATTATTGTTCCCTTACATTATTATTGTTATGTCTGCTCTGATTATATTATGACCCCATAGGCTCCTATATATAGAAAGGAGGTCTTTTCATTTGTGTCATCGAAGAATTGTTCATTTATGTAATGTAAAGGAGGTTTCCTGTTATGAAACCAACTCAAGAAAAGATAGAAAAGAACAATTCTTGGATGATACAAATGAAAATACCTCCTTTCTATATATAGGAGTCTAAGGGCCTTAATATAATCAGAGCCGACATAACAATAATAATGTAAGGGCATAATAATAACAATTGTGGGCTTCTATGGGGCACAATAGTAACAATATGGGCACTACATGGGTACATATAATAAGGGGGTTGTATTAATAATAATAACGGGTTACAGTAGTAGTATAGGGGCCTAACATGCCCCTCTCCTTCAAAAAGTGTTGTCCTCAACGGTTGAGTAGTTCTTGATGCTTCTGTATAAAATTCTTGTCCTCCCATGTGGAATCTTCAGTGGGTAAGTTCTTCCACTTGATGAGATACTCTGAAATTGATCGATTTTGTAGCTGTTGGGTTCTTGTTTCTGTGACTGCTCCAAGTTCCAATATGATTTTTCCTTCCTCTTCAATTTCTGGAAATATTGTTTGAATTGGGATCTTTTGCAACTTTTGAATAATTGGGCATACTTCTTAGTCCTTCTTCCATTCATCCCTTGGTCCATTTATCCAATCTAGTTGGATAATAGAAATAGCACAAAATAATGCTTCCATATCCTCATCCTTTCTTGAGAGTGGATCTGCAACAAAATTTTGCTTCCATTTTCTATAGATGATGTCAAAGTCATAACCCAATATATTTGTGACCCATTTTTTCTGTTCTTCTATAGATAGTATTTCTTCTAAAAAGTATTTAAGACTATCATGATCCATTTTTACTTTGAAGTGTCTTCCCATTCGGTAAGGTCGCCATTTCTTAAGTGCATGTAGTATTTCCAACATTTCCTTCTCATAAATAGCTTGCTTGAGATGTAGCAGTAAAAATACCCAATCACCTACATCAAAAAACATTTCACTACAATGTTGATCTACCTATTGTTTCATTCGATTTTGCACCAAAGTGGCGTTATCCTTTAAAAGTTGGCGAACTTGTTTTTGATGCTCGATGTGATCTTTCACTACTTGAACCTTTTTCTTCTTGATATGTCCTTCTATCTTGAGAGTATGAGGAGTGGTAATTTCTTCCAATGCTTTACCAGATATGGTCAGATTTATTTCTTGATGCTTGATGTGATCTTTTACTTCTTGAACATTTTTCTTGTTGATATGTCCTTCTATCTTGATAATTTGAGGAGTGGTAATTCCATACAATGCATTATAAGATATGGTTGGATTCATTTATTCTTTTTTTGGGGTGGGGTCCTGGCGTATATCCTCTTCTTTTGATGTTTCTTTATCCTTTTCTTCCTCCTCTTCATATTCTATGTAAAATAATTTCTTCTCAGCACACTTATGACCTTTAGTGCATTTGCTATCACAATTTTAACAAAGCACTTTTTCTCTTTTTTCTTCCAATTGTTGTGGTGTAAAGCTTGTAGGTTGTGGAAGGCTAGGAGAAACAAAACTTCCATCTTTATAGTTGTGAGGGGTATGATTCCTGGTTTCCATAATTTTTCTTTCCACTATGTCACAAAGCCATTTTACTCTTTCCAATTGTTGTGGTGTTGCTCTAAAGAAGGTGTTGCTCTTTGTATCCTCATAATGTGCTACCATTTCCTCCGTGAAATTGACCACGTAACAAGTTGTTTACGAGAAAAAAGCCCTTCATACCATAAATTGATCTGGTTCTAAATATGAAGATGCAATACATACTTTTGTAACAGTGGTACACCATGTAGATCAAAATATTGCTCCATTAAAAGTATCCAATTTACCGGATCCTTGCCATCAAACTTCCTCATCTTGCTTTTTCTTGATTTTAGGAGCTCGATCTTGAAACAACTGTAACTCTGTACTTTCATATCTTTAGGTTTTGAAATTGCGACCTGTAGTAGCCCTCTACTTCCTCTTTCCAATGCCACCAGTATGATCCAAATTGGATTCTCCAAGAAAGAGTTATGCACAATCTACCAAGATGACCTGATTATAGACCTTTCCAGAAGAGTGAACTTGTATGAAGTGCCACGAGTCATTGTTTCAACCTTTGGCTCTGAAAAATATATACAAGAAACTACAGTCCATCCTATTTTTGTACCTTCTTATGAAATTTCAATCCGATGCTCAGAGAAAACGTTATGACAATTTTCCCAAGGTCACCTGTTTGGAATGTATTTCAAGAGTCTACAAAATACCAACTTCCTCAGATCATATCTCTGCAAATATAGTGTGAAAAGCTCTGAAATTTGGACCCGAGATTCAGCACGATGTCTTCTCAAATGGGTGTTTTTTTTAGCTTCTGAATAATTGCAGAAAAAAATTTATATTGAAAATTCCACAATGACCTGTTTGGAGCAGCGAAACCCTAGAATCCAAAGCTCTGATACCAAATGTTATGAAACCAACTCAAGGAAAGATAGAAAAGATAGATCAACGCCTCAGAATTCAGTCTCTTCGAGGGGGAAACCTCCTTTACATTACATAAATGAACAATTCTTGGATGATACAAATGAAAATACCTTCTTTCTATATATAGGAGTCTAAGGGCCTTAATATAATCAGAGCTGACATAACAATAATAATGTAAGGGCATAATAATAACAATAGTGGGCTTCTATGGGGCACAATAGTAACAATATGGGCACTACATGGGTACATCAATATAATAAGGGGGCTGTACTAATACTAATAAGGGGTTACAGTAGTAGTATAGGGGCCTAACATTTCCCCCTCGAAGAGGCTAAATTCTAAGGCGTTGATCTATCTTTTCTATCTTTTTGTGAGTTGGTTCATAACAGAGTGATACTCCCTGATTTGCAAACTATGTGGAAGAGTGTTCCACCTTCTCATGCAAGCATGAATAAAGTCTTCCCCTAGTAATCTTTCCATGTCCTCAAAATGTGCAATGGCCTGAGCCTGCTCATTGATATACTTAGGGGCACTTTGAGGATTATTTACAAGTAGTTGGTGGACACTGATGAGAGCCATCAGGTCTTATGGCTCAGTTCTAATCATTAAGGGTTCATTTTTCTCTTTGTCCATCAACTTTTTGATGTATTTTGCCCTTTTCTCCTCATAATCCATCCATGATGCCATGGCCATTAGTTGCAAGTCCCCTAGCCTAGCATTGGGGTCCCATATGTTCATATCAGTGAGGGCCATGTTATGCAAATAAAACTCTGCTATTTTTGCCTTGTCTTCTACTGAACTTTGGTCACATAGGTCTATAAACTCTTTATAATCTTGGAAAGGCATAGTGCCTCTTTGTGCCAAAGTCTTGATATAAAACTACAACCATTGGTCTTTGAGGTATACTCCATATGATTTTGTTGGTGTCCTGCACTGTAGCACCTCCATAGACCAGCTGGCCATGCATGCCAATTGTGTCTCCTTTTCTTGCAGTCGTTTTCTTAGCAACCCATTTTCTATTGCCAAGTGAGTTCTTCTGATTGCCTCTCTATGTCTTACATCACTTAATTCCATGCCCATCTCTCTAAGCTTGTTCTCCATATGGCCAATATCCTTTACCCCCTTGGATTTGGAAATTTTCATCCATCTATGGCACATTATTCTTTCTTTCTCCAGCTCAAAGAAAAGTGGGGCTCCAATTTTTTGTGGAATGATTTTTCCCCCCTCAAGGAGATTGTACTAAGAGCCCAAAATAGGTTGGGGCTCAAGTTCTTGGGTCTCTATTGTTTCCTCCTTCCCCATTGGCTGTTCTTCTACCCTTTTTTCTAGTTTTTCGGTCTCCTGTAGCTTAGTTAGGGTCTCCTCTAGAACATTTTGTGCTTCCTGTAGAGATGTTTTTGAGTCCTGTAGTTGCACTCTTTCCTTCCGAGTGGAAGATCTGGGACTTCCCCTTTCATATGTGATGGGGGTTTTAGAGGGGGGTTATTCCCCTTTGACAGTGGGTGAATCTTCAATTACAATAGGCACTGTTGAAGATGGTTGTGGTTTTCCCATTTTTATCCTTGTGCTTTTCTGAGCCCTAAAGTACATTGATGTTCGCCTCTTCCTCTTTTGTTTGGGTTTAACAGGGGTGTTGAGGGCAGCAAGAGTAGCTAATGCCTCCCTTTCTAGGGTCTCAAGAGACACTTCTGTCTTTTCTACCCCTTGTTCCTCTCCTTTTGTCTTCTCTGTCTCTGTTGATTTTGTTTCCTCTTGCTATGTTTTGTGTTCTTCCTCCTCTGGTTAGTTTCCTCCTTCTTTGTTTGCTCCTCAGTTTCTTCCCCTTCTTCTTCTTACTATTCCTCCCCCTCACTTTCAAAAGGATTGTGGTCATATGTGAGGGCCTTTATATCATCTTCTCTTGTCATATTTCTGAAGATTTCCCATGCTATGGGGATTGTGAAGGTGTGGAGGGCCTCTTCCAATAATAGTTTAATTAAACCATGCTGAGCCAACTAATCTAGACCTCCTGCCTTTAACTTCATGCTGGAGTCTATAAGGGAATGCAGGAGAAAATAGGGGATGCTAAGTTTTTGGGGTGTGGGAGTGTCCATGCCATATCTCAGCTCATGGATAAGTCTAAAATGGTAGCCATAAACTATGTTATACCTCCCTTCACAAGAAATATACTTGATTATTTGATAACTGACCTCATCCTAAGGGTAAGGTATGCTTGTTCTTCTAGTGCCATTTTTGTCTTCTACAGGATGTTCATTTGGTTGGAAGAAGGTAATCCAAGGGGAAGGTTGGTAACTCTACTGATATATTCTAGGGTGATTTCCATGGTGAGACCTATGAAAGTAACAGTGGCATGGGTCTTTGAGCGAGGTACTAAAGCAAGGGCAAACTCCTGAGCCACTTCTTTAGCAAACCCTCGAAGTTTTTTGAAAAATGGCATCAAATTTGATCTGGTGAAAATGGCTACCACCTCGGGATGTTCATGGAGCCTAAATGAATTTGTGGGTTCCTTCCTCATGAATCCCCCTGTCATTTTTCTTATACCCTTTTGGAACACCCCAGGTAGAGATGGAGATAAAAAAAAATTCAAGACACGGGAAACAGAGAAAAACTGTGTTTTTTTTTTAATAAAACAGGCAGAAATGTTTTTACGGAATTCCTCCCCTTCAACAGGCTTAATTCCTCCTTAAAATTGAATAATTTATTGCACATGTTAATATACAAGGTGGATCTATACAGAGCCTACCTCTTCAAGCTATAATTTCAGCAAAAACCTTGTGTTTCTTCCTTAAAAATTTCTTATTGTCCCTCCTGCAGAACTGGCGGTAGGTGCTCCTTTAGAACCCGTTCCTGTAGAACCTGTTAGTGCTCCTGTAGGACTTCGATAGCAGAAGGTTGGCTGAAATTGATAGAGAACAATGTTTTCGAGGCTATGGAGGTGGTATGGAGCTTGTTGCAGCTAAGTGGATGAGGACAAATGGAAGAAACGCTGGTGAAGGAGTTTCTAGGAGGAATACTTATGTCTTCTTTGAGATATTTCCAATGATGGGGTGAGCTGGAAAAAAGGTACGTTGTCAGATTCAGACTGTTGGTCCCCACTTCTTTGTCATCATGGCTCTTCATGACTCTTTCCCGCAATCACTTCCCATCATTGCATCAGAGTTTATCAGAGTTTATATAACCTCCACTACCTATCCTTTTGATTTTCTGTGAGTTGACTAGGCACACGTGTGGTGGCATCTCCGGATGAGCACAGTCAACTGGATGAGGGTGGCTAGTTAACTGGCCACCTTTATCATTCAACCCTAACCATATCATTTGCTTATGCATATTTTCAATTACACAGATGCAACAGAGGAGAGAGTTAGACACTTACCTGCAATTCGAATGTTCGTGTTGTGGTGCATTTTGGTTTCTTTACTACTACATGCTCAAATTTTAGTTGTTGCATGCCTATATCTCCTTTGTTGTATGCTTTCTTCTCTCTAATGTGTGGCTTGTTTGCTTTGTTGATCTGAATTGGATCTTAAAACTCTCTAAGTTTTCATGACTATTTTAATTATGCTAAAAGTTTCAAGTCCTAGAAAAGATCGAAGCTATTAGAAGGAATCCTCATAATAATTGTAGTTGTGGCCAGAGCAGAGCAACGAGGACCCTCAGTCGAGTGTGTAGACCGTTGGCCCATGGTAAAGTGCAATGGCATGAAACTGGCAAAACCGGAGGCCAGATCAAGGAAGCACTAATCGCATATCACAGTGCGTCCCCCTCAATGAAGGAAAGCCCTGGAATGTTTGGACCAAAAAACACTATGAAACTTGGAAAAGTAACTATTTCAATTCTGTAGAATGGATTCCCCAGAACTGGCAAGATATTGGAAGGCTTTGAGGCAATAAGCAATTTTGGCTGAGTCCTGCCCGATGCCACACATCGAGCAATAAGCGTCCGGTGGAAGAGAGAGAAAACCACCTGCATTGGATGGGTAAACATCGTGCGACTTGTCTACTCGATATAAAGGATGATCGTAGGATCTGGGGGGTCCAGATTGACAGTGGAGATTCGTCCCGATGACCGACCGGATTTGACAGGTCAAAAATCAAGATGATAGGGATTTTGCATCTGGTGTGGATGATGAGTTAGCAAACGATTCGTGTTTGTGGGCGATCTTGAAGAAATCAGATTTAGCGGCCATTCAAGTATGATTTAGGGAATATGACACCTAATTCGTTAGCAACCAAGTGGCCACCTACCTACAAGGCGTTACCTAGTGATGATGACATAGAGTAGAGGAATTCGAACAGACAGAGGAAATGAAATCAGAAGGTTGGGAAGCGGAAACGAGTAGTCGAAGAGCAGACTGGCTTTAAAGCCATGAACTGACAGAAGCAAAAAAAACAAGAGTGGGCAACACACAGAGACGTAGAAAGCCAACAATAGAGAACAAAGAGTAGAAGTCGAGCTGACCTGAAGGCAACATCGAGCCAGATAGAGCCAGAGATATTTAGAGAATCTGTGTACTCCAATGAAGGCTTGATAGGTTCAAGCAAGCTCCTAGGCATACGCCTATCATACTACTATGACCCCTAGAGGTCGAGTTTAGTAAGGATAGTTTGTGCACTCCATTCCTACTGACTTCATTCTGTTAGTGAGACTTGAATCGAGCTCACTGTTGTAAAAATTTTGCTTGAAAACATAATAGAGAGGCCAACACTGAAATGTTGGACCAGGAGACGTAGCCCAGGAGCATTGGGTGAACTCCTCATTAAACTTGTTTTTGTTTACATTTTTGACTATTATGTTTTCTCTGATTTCCTCAGTGTCTATGTATTCTAGCAATCTTATCGATCTGTTACATAAGTAACATAGGCACCTCCATGCACATTAGTCTGTAATACCTTTCATTCTTTATCCTGGATAAATTCCAGATCAAGTGGTATCAGAGCATAGAGTTATTAAGGTTAGACAAGCTTGTGCTGGATTTTGTTGTTGAATGCTAACTAGATCAAAGCTTAAATTAGGAGAAGAAGAATTGGCTGAAACTAACCCAGAAATTCGAAAAGTCTATTCTAAGAGGAAAATGTTAGAATAGAATCCCTTGGAATCAAACCCCCAGTTCATGGATAGTTTTATGACCCTGAAATCCATGGTGGAGGAAATGTATAGGGACTATAAGAAACATAGAGATGAAGATGCATCAAACTCCAAAAAAGACAAAGGAGTAGAAGAATCTCTCCTCCATGACCACTCCAAAGGCAAAGGGAAAGAAGAAAAATTCCTCATACCTCCTAATAGCCTTGAACATAAAAAGAAGACATATTTGATTAAATTAGATGTTAAATTTGATTTACCAATATATGATGGAGAGTTGAATGCAGAGAAACTGGATAATTGGATCAGACATATTGATTTTTATTGCAGAGTGCAGAGCATCGACTCAGACAAGAGTAAGATTTAGCTGGCCAGCCTACGCCTCAGAGGCACTGCCTTGGTATGGTGGGAAGGTAGGACACAAGCTGACATGAAGAAACATGGTAAGATTCTTTCTGTCTGAAGTGAATTTGTTTCTACAATTAAAAAGAAATTCTATCCACTAGCCTACATGCAACAAGCCATGATGAGCTGGCAAACGCATTGACAACTGAAAGGGAAAAGTGTACAAGTTTACACTCAAGAATTTAGGAAAAGAGCTTTGATTCTAGGACTCTCTTTAGACTCACCTGAGACTCTCTTGAAGTAAATAGGTGTTCTACATAGCTACATGAGGCACACTATCCTCATCTTTAATCCCACTAGCATAGATGAGGTATTTGTTCAGGCTACGCATCTAGAAGCTAGAGGTAAGAATGGGAACCAAGAAGTTGGGGGATCATCCCAACCCATTGCAAGCAAAAATAAGGAGAAAAGAAAACATAAATGGAAAGAGAGGAAGACAAACACTGTACATAAGAGCAAGTCCTCATGCACTCACTGTAAGAAGGATGGGCATGATGATGAACACTACTGGATTCTACATCCGGAGCTAAAACCTAAGAAGTTCGAGGGCAAGAAGAAGAATAGTACTGCAGTTATTCAAAAATATTTGGGGTTAGACTCAGGAGATGAAGCAACAATTGCAGCCACATGTATAAAAGGTAAAAATTCTGAAGCATCTATTAGTAATTCTACACAATCTACTGATAATGAGAGAAAAATACGTGAGCTTTTCCATATTCGAGTTATTTCCAATCATCAAAAGATTGATACTTTGTTTGATAGTGGCTCACAAGTAAATTTAATTTCTTAAGCAAATTGTAAAGAAGTTGGGATTACTAACCACACCTCACAAGAAACCATATCCATTAGGTTGGCTATGTGATAAAGCAAAGCTACAAGTGACTAGAAAATGAAAAGTTAAGTTTTCTTTTGGGTCAACATTTGTAGATGAGGTTGAGTTAGATATAGTTCCTCTGGATATATGTGGAATTGTTTTAGGAAGTCCTTACTTGTATGATAGAAAATCTATTTTCTATAGAGCTGAGAACAAGTATCTACTCATTAAAGATGGAATCAAATATATTGTAAGAGCTCATAAGCTCAAGAATAATTATACTCTTATAAACTCAGACAAAAGATCATTTATGTGATTTCGCCGAAAATTCTCTAAACAAATAATTACACTCTTATAAAACCAATGTATTTGAGGGTTGTGATGCTAAATAACAAGTTGATTTAGAAAAAGTTGTTTCAGAATATGATGTATTGTATCAAGAACCTAAAGATCTACCACCCAAAAAGGAAATAGTGCATGATATTAATTTGCAGTAAGATGCTCCATTGCCTAACATCGAAATGTACAGGTTGTCCGTTTTAGAGAATGCAAAAATCAAGAGGCAGGTACAGGAGTTGCTCGAGAAGGGGTTCATCATACCTAGCACATCACCATGTGGGTCTCCAATCATTTTGGTGAAAAAGAAAGATGGCTCGTGGAGAATTTGCATTGATTACCGAGCACTGAATAAGATAACGATCAAAAATCGTTATCCCCTTCCTCGCATAGATGATCTATTAGATCAGTTAAAGGAAGCTGTTTATTTTTCCAAGTTAGACTTGCATAGTGTCTATCATCAGGTCAGAGTTACAAAACAAGATGCTTGGAAGACTGCTTTCAAAACAAAGCAAGGATTGTATGAGTGGTTGGTTATGCCTTTTGGCTTAACTAATGCTCTTGCTACTTTCATGAGAGTAATGAATGATGTACTCAGACCTTTTCTTGATGATTTTGTAATTGTATATCGGGATGACATTCTTATATTTAGCAAAACGTGGGAAGAACATTTAAAGCATGTTAAGCAGAAACTAGATGTTTTGAAAAGAGAAAAACTTTATGTTAAACTCTCAAAATGTGAATTTGGCAAAACATCTTTGAATTATTTGGGACATGTAGTAGGGGTGGTGAATTGAACATAGATCCCTCTAAGGTTGCAGTCATTGTAAACTGGCCTAAACCCAAATCTGCTACAGATATTAGAAGCTTCTTAGGAGTAGCAATATTGGAGAAAGTTTACTTCTAACTTTTCTTTAATTGCAGCTCTCTTACTTGCTTTAACAGGATTGAACAAGGTGTTTCAGTGGGGAGGCAAACAACAGAAAGCCTTCGAAACCTTGAAAGAAAAGATTAGTACAGCACTAGTACTAGCATTGCCCGATCTTCAAAGACCATTTGAGATTCAAATAGATGCCAGTGACTATGCCATGGGAGCAGTGTTGATGCAGCACGGTAAACCCATATGTTATCATTCTGAGACATTTGATTCTGTAGTAGTTAACTATGCTACATATGATAAAGAATTGTATGCATTAGTACAGAATGTGAAAAAGTGGAAACATTACTTAATGGGCAAAGAGACAGTTATACATACTGATCATCAAGCACTTCAATATCTACCCTCCCAAACTAAGTTGTAGCAATCAAGACACTATAGATGGATGGGTTTTCTACAACAGTTTCATTTAGTCATCAGATATAAAAAAAAGGCATGCACAATAAAGTTGTAGATATGTTATCAAGACCAATTATAAATGCATCTACTATACTTAAGCATAATTCAGTATTACATGAAAGCTACATTGAACAATATGCTAAAGATATAGATTTTAAAGATGTTTATGCAACTTTAAGTCAAGGCAAATGAGTAGAAGAATTGGATTATCATATTAAGGACCAACTCTTGTATCATTGTGGGAAGCTATGCATTCCATAAACTAAAAGAGTAAAGATAATTTGAGAAGCGCACACTTCTATAATATCAGGTCACTTTGGTGTAAGTAAAGCGGTTGCACAGTTGCAAAGATTTTGTTATTGGCCAAAAATGAATGAGACAATTTCTAGATATGTAAGAGGGTGTACCATGTGTGCTAAAAGCAAGCCCAGCAATAGAAAACTAGGCTTGTACACTCCACTACGAATTCCTTCTCATCTTGGGAAAGAGTTTCCATGGACTTTGTTGGAGGACTGCCTAAATCTAGGAAAGGTCATGACTATTTACATGTTGTTGTGGATAGGTTCAGCAAAATGTGTATTTTAATACCTTGTAACAAACAGATTACAGCTAAACAAATTGCAAAGTTATTCTTTTAGCATGTATAGGTTCATTTTGGATTACCCACTTCCATAAAATCTTATCGAGATACCCGATTTTTTGGGAAATTTTGGTCAAGCTTGTGGGAATTGATGGACACCAAGCTGAAGAAAAGCACAGCTTTTCATCCGCAAATAGATGGCCAAACAGATGTGGTCAATAGGACAGTGATCCAGTTTCTCAGAGGCTATTGCAGCAAGCATCCCAAACTTTGGGATGAACATTTATGCTATGTGCAGCATGCTTACAACCGAGCTAAACATTCTTCTACACAGAGATCTCCTTTCGAGACCTGTTTTGGTTTCACACCAAGGTCTCCCTTGGATTTTGTCTTTGGTAAAGACATAGCAGTTGATGGACACAGTGATGTGGACAAAGAAACCAAGTTCATTGAACAAATCCAAGAGATTCACTAGGTAGTACAGGAACAACTGGAAAAGAGCCAAGCTAAGTACAAGGCAAGGCATAACAAGCATCAGATGGAGCATAGTTTCCAAGTTGGTGACCAAGTCTAGTTGTATATCAGCAAAGACAGGATACAAGGTGAAGGTAAGAAGTTGAAGCCAATAAGGTATGGACCTTTCAAGATACTTGAGAAAAATGGTGAGAATTATTTTCGCCTTGATCTACCAGCTTACATGCACATCTACTCAATTGTCAATGCAGACAGCTTGAGACTATTGATGAGCCCCAAAAATCGATAATTATATGGGCTCATTCAGCCTCCTAATTTGACTTAATCCACCATTCTCATTAGTTTATTGCATGTTTTTTATTATATTTATGCTAATAGAGTGAATTGGGTTAGTCATTATGCCAACAAGTCTAATGGGTGCTTTGTGCAGTGTTTTGATCAATTTGGAGACAAAATCAAAGGTTTAAATGAGCACTTGGTAGCTAAATTCGTGGAGAGGATTTTTAGGAAGGTGTCCCCTTCATTTATGGGCCCTTACCTCGAATTCTCCACCATCATCTCGAAGTTCAAGGACCACCAAATCGATTATCTCAAGGGCAGCCAAGCAAGTCAAGTAGGATTGTTGTCAATTGCAAGTTTTGGGCAGCCAAGTCCCTAAAGTTTAGGAGGACTGTTGGAGTCCTCGATTTGTATAAATAAGAGGGCTTAGGGCCTCATTTCAGTTAGTCATTTTGTATTCAGAAGTTAGATATTTTGTAATTCGATTTTAGTCATTTTTTAGGCAGTAGTTTAGCTCTGCATTTCAGCACATTTTCAAGTTTTCCTTGTGGACAATTTTTGGAATGTAACTATTCTTTTGATCAATAAAGATGCATCCAGCTTTGCACCAGCTCTAATCTCTCTTAGGAGGCTGTATCTCTTGGGTTTGGGCCCATATCAAGTGCCCAGTACCTCCTTTGTTTACTTTCATGTGTCTTTGCTTCATTCTTAGAATAAAATCTGTTATTTAGATTAAAATATTTCTTTGTTACTTAGGTCATTTTTGATGATTAAAATAGATTTTCATGTTCAGATTTACTTGATAGGTTAATCACAGGGAAAATCTTCAGAAAAAGGCTACAAAGCACCTTGGATCTCACCTCCCCCCAGTGGAATCATGAGTTGGGACCAAGGTGACCTTGCTACCACCAAAAACACTGTCTTTGCTTCACCATGCAAGTATTAGTGTTGGATTCTTAGTTGTCGAACTTGATATCCGTTTTGATGGCATGCTTAGGTTTATGATTGCTTATTTTCATAGTTATTTCATCTTATTTCATTATAAATAAACTTTTGTTCCACTTTTTTACTGTTATCTAGGTTAGAATAGGCTAATGTAGATAGGTCTTTGATTTTCCAAGTCCTTGTTTGTGTCGTTTGAAAAACAACTTGCAGAGAACCTGTTATACTCCTTTATCTGCCCATTCTCCATCAATCCCACCTGCTCCATCCTCTACTTAGAATTCTTGCTTTACATTTTCCACATTCACGCTCACTTTTCCCTAATTCCCATGTTTTTGTGCAACATTGCTACACCCCGCCTTAAACAAATCCAACCATCCTCGCCACTCTTCAGCTCCACTCCCCAAGTCCTGGACCTTCTCACACCATTATCTCACTTCCATACCCACTCCTTCATCTTTTTCCCTCCATCCA
Source organism: Pinus taeda (assembly GCA_000404065.3). Taxonomy (NCBI): domain Eukaryota; kingdom Viridiplantae; phylum Streptophyta; class Pinopsida; order Pinales; family Pinaceae; genus Pinus; species Pinus taeda. Next base: position 40,299 of record APFE031700073.1, on the reverse strand, counting down.
TCCTCAAAAATCCCATTTCTAAACATCCTGTAGAAAATTACAGACATGCTGTAGAAATTCCAGAACATCCAGTAGAAACCCTGTAGGCTTCCTGTAGAAGCTCACAAAAGTGGTCTCTTGATCGCCAAACTTTTTGAAACTCTCTGGAAGGGTGCTAGGGACCCTTAGGCCCTCTCTGAACCTTCCCAACCTCCTACAAGCATTTTCTCTCACCAATCCACCTCTGCACAGTCAAAAATAGTGAAAGCACATGCATGATAATTCTGACAACTTATTCAAAAATACAAAAAGATGTTTTTTTTCAGATAATGATAACTTAGACACATGCATTTTACCTTCGTAGAAGTCAATGGCACCTCTGTTAGTAGCTCGCATCCTCTTTTTCGCATCAGTAGGACTAGCTGGTAAAATTAGGGTTTGCTAGGGTTTGCATTTCCTTTCAGCTTTTCAGTTTTTTTCTGCAAGTAGATTAGCTTCCTTTGAGTTCGCTTTCATCCATTAGTTAAAAAGCTTCTTCTCAGAGCTCATAGAAGTTGGCTTAAGCCCCTAGTGGACTTGTGCCAGCTGACCAAGTGACAGCTGCGGCAAGAGCTAGTACTTGGCATACAGCATTCGTCGCTTCCAAGTTTGTTACGAACACTGGGTTGATAAAAATTAAAGAAGGAAGTCGAGGATTGTGCCATTATTATCTCCGTTGCAATACTAGGACACACACTTTTTTGGTGTTATGCCGGGGAAGCGTCAGAGTATTGGTGATTGCTGCTTTTCTTCTATTTTCCACTACAACCTTCTGCTAAGTAGTTTATTTCATTTCCATTCTACAATTTCATTTCCGCAAAAGTAGACTAGACATTTCCTGCTTTCATAGATTAGCATTTCAATTCCGCAATTTCAATTTTGCAAGCATTGATTTGCATTTCAATTCTGCAAGCGTAGATTAGCTTTTCAATTCCGCAAGCGTAGCTTAGCATTTCATTCCTGCAATTTCATTTCAGCAAAATAGATTAGTCATTTCCTGCTTTCATTTCAATTCTGCATTTTCATTTCAGCAAGATAGTTAGTTGCAGTTCAATCTATTTCAGTTTTGCAAGTACATGTAGAAAAACAAAAACAAAAAACAAAAATCAACCAAAAATATTTCCTTTCATGCTTGGTAGGAGTAGAGATAAGTGAGAAAAATACTTGCACAACACCCCCCACTGCTTCACACAGCCAACCTTCTCTCTTCTTCGATGGTTGTGATTAAGAAGAACCCCTGGGCGGACATCAAGGCATATTTAAAGAACCTCTATGGGAGAAGAAGAAGAAAAAATTCCACTAGAGAAAATGGCTACAAGCAGAAATGTTGGGAGCAGTACTTTTTCTTCCAACTCAATCCTTAGATGTGAATGTGAGAATCTAATGGAAGATTTCAAGAGCGAGGTGAGGTATTTTCTTGACATGCAACTAGATACCTTGCAAATCGAAAGGAAGCAAGAGGAAGCCAAGAGGGTTTTGGCCATCTTTTGTCCCAGGTGCACTAGAAAGCTTCCTAGGAACGAATGTCCATTGTACTCCATAGAAGTGTGTTTTGTATGTGAAGAATACCATCCTACAGATCAGTGCCCTTCCTTTCCTGGAATCAAAGCTGCATATCAAAGGGCCAAAGAAGTCACTAAACCACTCTATTTCATGAACCAAAGGAGGTCACATGGACCCATACCCTACCAGCAGGAACTGCAAGGGACATCCGAGACCTATTACGACCCCTATCAAGCCACTTTCATGCCTTCTTAGGGTCCCCCTACTCATCCTTCCTGGTTCACACCTCCTCCTTATTCCTTCACAAATCCATATTATGCCCAACCAGCTACTCATTCGTTTCACTCTTAGTCTCAGCCACAGCCTCGGTGGAATGCACCTCATCAGGGGTGGAGGCCCCAGTACAACACTCCTCTCACTCATTTTCCTCCACCACCTATTCAACCGCAACCATCGCCTCTTACTCCACCAAGGCAACCCCAAATTCCTGCCCAACCACAACCCCATTTGCATCCATCTCAAATATACATCCCCACTCAACTACCCATACCACCATTTCCAAACCTGCACATTGGAGTAGCTCAACCCAATTGCAATGCTGAGGAACAACATGTCCAAATGACTCCTCTTGAGCTCAATGATATTCACCATAGCTCAAGAAGAGTAGTGCAAGAAAGAGATTATATTGACAATATTGAAGGACCACATTCAACAAAAGAACATTCAAAGGAGGAGATCAACGAACCATGTGCTGCACTTGATGAAGAGAAGGCATTAGAATCAGAGATCGAGAGAGTTCCCTCATGGTTACCATCAAATCCTCCATGTACTCAAGAGAAAGATCAGCAAAAGGAGGAAGATGAGAAGGTCATGGTAAAAGGTGACATGAAGAATGATCCAGATCAGTAAAAGGACCAAGGATATCATAGCTATATTGAGATATGGTTCCATACGGTCACTAAGTTGCAGCAGTACTCTCTTCCTCAGCTATGCTTGATCCCTTCAAAGTCAAATCATTTGGTCTCTGAAGTCTAAATCGCTGTCAAAGCATGCATTTCAAACCTCCACATCAGTTTGTCTCTAATCTCGATGTGCACATGGCTCCATTGGAAGTATTCTTATACTTGAAAATGATTTTGTTTTTCAAGGTAGGGTAGAAAAACAAAAATGGAAATAAGAGGAAAAATCTAAGTTGAAAACCTCCTCGGAGGCACCTTAGATTGGCTCATTGATTGAAAACCTCCATGAGGCGGTCAATGGGTTGGAAAAAAAGAAGAAAAAAGAGAATAAGATCCCTGGGTGAAAACCTCCCTTGGAGGTGCCCAGGGCAGGAAATTAGGGTGAAAACCTCCATGAGGCGCCCTAGTTGTTTTAAAAAAAAAATAGAAAAAAAGAAAAATCAGGCCTAATCTCTGTAAAATAATTGCAAGTTGCAGGGAATACATTGCAGGAAAGGAAGGTCACACAAAACGATGATAGGAGTACGTACCAGGCTCCAGGACATCCTTTCAGACACTCCCTCCATGGCCACTCACCTCTCCTAGGATTTGGTCACATTTAGGTCAAGATTGGGCTTTCTACAGGAAGTTCTGGGCTTTCTACAGGAAGTTCCAGGCGTTTCTACAAGAAGTTCTGAATTTCTACAGGAAACATCTTGTAGAACCTTCGAACGAGCCAAATTCGATTTTGGAGGGGCATCTAAAGGTTGGAATCTATTTGTTAGGCCTGCAGCCACCCCTGTTTCCATCCCTCACATTTCTCCATCATTTTTTCCACCTCATTGTGCTTCTACATGAAGTTTCTGTAGAAATTAAAGGAAGCTAGAAATGGATTTCAAAAAGGTGATTTGGCAAACATGATACCTTCCCAAAGGGTTCATAAGTCCTCTTACCTTCTTAAAAATCCTCCTCCATCATTTCCATGCCTACATCATAGCCCAAGCTCATTTTTCTTACTATGCAAAAAACTGCAAAATGCTTGGAAACAAAAATACATAGTGCTGAAATTTGTTTTTGCCCTAACTTGAAAACCGTGCATCCATTTACAAAACTATTTTACAGGGAGTTGTATAGGGATGATGACGACATGTCCGAGAAATTTCAGCCAATTCCAGTGCACGATTTCTAAGAAATCAGCCTCCATCACCTTCAGCCATTTTTGCATTTTCTCCATATCCATGCATCTGTTTCAAAACCCGTTTCATGGGGAGATGCATATGGGTGATAGTAACCTACCTAAGCAGTTTCAGACGCATGGTTTTCGAGAAATTGACCTCTGTAATCTTCAGCCATTTTCCGTTTTTCTCAAAATCCGTGCATTCATTGACCACCATTTCACTCTGGGAGGTGCACAATGATGATAGACACATCCTTAGAAAGTTTCAGATCGATCCAGTCTATCGTTCGGCAACAATGGAGAAAACAAGTTTCTGTCTTGTGAAAATTCAGCGTCAACAGCTTGAGGGTGCAGATCTGAACGTGGAAACAAATTTCTGCAACGTAGATCCGACTAGAGGACACCTACACAAGGAAAACAGCCATAAATCAGCAACCAAGCCATCATGCAACCACAGAAACAAATGCATACAACAAATGAAAGGCCACAGCAACCACGCTCGACTTCCAAGTACGTGACTAAACTCATTCCTCTGTTGCATGAATCTAATTTAGGAACTGCATGAACAAATGAAATGGTGGGATTCAGCCAGAAAGCTAGCCAATTCGATTGCACTCATCCAGGGATCACCAGCGCACGTGTGTAGTCATTCATGAGAAATTAAAAAAAAAAACAGACAATGGTAGAGATTTTGAATTCTAGTGCAACTAATGGTAATGGATTCTAGGAAGAGAACATATAGTTCATCATATCACTACAGTCTTCATGTGGCCACGTACACCTGGCCACCTCACCCCCTCACCATGAATTGCGTCGTAATTCAAAAATGTTCGGCCGAAAAACTCACGTTAGCCGCTGTTCATTTACACTTGCAACCGCTCTCAGCGAAGTACGCGTCCTCTTCCTTCGCAGTCTGTTAGCACGCGCTTTTCAACTTGTTTCAAAATTCTCCTGCATCCCAAGCCCGTTCAGAAGTGCCGTGACATCCTACAAAAGCCAGCAATGTGTTCTACAGGAAGAGGCTCTACAGGAAATACAGCATAGCCTTCCGGAGTAGAGAAAATCGATTTTTCTTCGACAAATTTGGAGTTCTGAAAGAGGTCGGCTCGAAAAGCACTGCTCCATGCATGGTGTGTTCAAAAGGTGATGAATTGAACTATATTGAATAAGGAAGTCAGAGACAAGTCTGCCTGTGAGTTAAAAATAATGGTTTGCTTGTATATTTCTCAGAATTACTCAGTCAGTTCTGCGTCAAAACTCTCCTCGATGGTCCCTGATAAAAAAAATTCTCCTAAAAAAAGATGAAGCACCGTCAGGGCTAACCTGCGTATGAATTATTTGAATTTTCATAATTTTATGTATGCTAAGGGTGGAAATTGAGCTCTACACTCTGTCTGGGGAAACCAAATTCCTCCTTCTGTACACGGACAGTCGATTTTTTAAAACCAAGAAACTGGTGCAAGGTTAAAACATAAACACCTGAGGGACACTGTCTTCAAGTTCAAGGGAGGAAACCATAAACAGAATTTCCCTTTCTGATCAGAGCACAAACCAAAACAGAGCACTCTCACCATGCCAGGAGGGTAGGAGGGTTTATCAGAAAGGAACCCTCGAATTCCAAAAAATTATGTGAAACTCCCAAGGTGGTGAACCTATTCACCCGTTCCAATTGGATGACCTTTTGTAATAGAATTCAAGGTCATGATGATGAGATAACAGAGGAGTTCTTAATGTCCCTGCAGCTTAAATCAAAGACACTAACCATTGTAAATTTTAAGGGTTGACCCTAAAGCTTACCACACAACCCATTAGTCGAGTTACTAATCTACCATTAGGGATACCCTGGAGCAAAGAGGAGAGGGCATTGGGCCAAAAAGCAAAAAATGAATTCTTCCTACTAGAGGAACAGTTTGCAGAAGACAAGAATGGGGTCCAGAGAGCCAGCCTACATCCTTTTTGGAGTGAGGTAAGTCCTCAGATCATGAAATACATTACCTGTGAGGGGTGGTTCAGTATTGTCTACAGTTATCACTTCCGGTTGCTAAGTGAACTCGGACATGGGATGGATTTACCCCCAGAATAGAAGTTAAGCATCCCTTATTTCCTCCTACAATCATTAATTGAGTGTGGCACAAATTGAAGGAAGGGACACCAGATCAACTAGCCCATCATGGGCTTATCAAGCTTCTAGTGGAAGATGTCCTCCATACCTACACTGTCCCTCTCTCCTGGGAGATTTTCCGCAACATATCCAAGGATGATGATATTCGAATTCTGGCCGAGGAACTCACTTCATCCAAAAGTGAAGAAAGGGAGCACATTGAGGGAAAAGAGAAAGCCAGGGGTAAGGAAACACAAGACAAACCACCACAGAAAGAACAAGAAAAGAAATGAGGGAAAGGCCAAGCTGCTGAGCCCAAAACTGTGGGTGGAACAAAGGCACAAACACCAAGGGAGAAACGATTGCAGAGCAGAGTAGAGAGGTCTGAAAAAGTCCAAACAAGTGAGGGCACAACCAAGGCAACCAAACCACAATTAAAAGGCAAGACACTCCCAGCCAAGCAAACTGAAACAGTGTAGATAGGTTCTACAGGAAGCTAGAAGATAGTTTCTACAGGAAGCCAGAAAACAGTTTCTACAGGAAGACAGAAAATAGTTGACACAGGACTTTCTACAGGAAGTATGGAAACATAGGAACAAAAAGAAGAAATCGCCTGAGATTTTAGCCAAGGAGGTAGCAGTTGTGTTGGCTACCCTTAGCACATCTCCAAAGCAAAAAATGCAGCGAAAGAGGGAGCCTTCCATGTATTTTAAGGCAAGAAGAAGCATGCGGATAAAACCTGACAGACCCCAACCACAGTCAAAAGAGCCAATTACAATTGTAGACACCCCAGCTACACAAAAGGAAAAGTCTCCCTCAAAGGCATCCATCACCTATGAACGGGGAAGCCCGAAGACATCCACCTGGAGAGAAAGAATGAAAATGTTGGACACAACAACCTCTCTACAGGATGCTGAGATTGTTCTACAGGAGATTCAGGCTAAGCTAAGAGAGACCAAGAAATTGGAGGAAAAGGCGGCCAAACAATCACAGGAAGAAGGAAATACAAGGAAACATCTGATGAGCAGTGAAGAGAGGACAAGTTGCAAGATGAGGTTGAGGCGCTAACAAAATTGCTACAAGAAAAGGAGCACAGGCAGTGGGAAGAAGCAGAGAGAAAAGCATGGTTTCATGACCGAGAAGAGGACATCACTTCAGAAGCTTGGCATGATAGGGAGGCCACCAGGGCCATCAGAGATGAAGAGATATATTAGTTGCTTAGAGGATGAGCAACATTTTCAGTAGGGGGATGATGATGAGCCCCAAAAATGGATAATTATATGGGATCATTCAACCTCCTAATTCGACTTAATCCACCATTCTCATTAGTTTATTGCATTTTTTTTATTATATTTATGGTAATAGAGTGAATTGGGTTAGTCATTATGCCAACAAGTATAATGGGTGCTTTGTGTAGTGTTTTGGTCAATTTGGAGACAAAATCAAAGGTTTAAATGAGCACTTGGCAGCGAAATTCGTGGAGAGGATTTTTAGGAAGGTGTCCCCTTCATTTATGGGCCCTTAACTTGAATTCTCCACCATCAGCTTGGAGTTCAATGGCCACCAAATCGATTATCACAAGGGAAGCCAAGCAAGTCAAGTAGGACTTCTGTCAACTGCAAGTTTTGGGCAGCCGAGTCCCTAAAGTTTAGGAGGACTGTTGGGGTCCTCAATTTGTATAAATAAGAGGGCTTAGGGCCTCATTTCAGTTATTCATTTTGTATGCAGAAGTTAGCTAGTTTGTAGTTCGATTTTAGTCATTTTTTAGGCAGTAGTTTAGCTCTGCATTTCAACACATTTTCAAGTTTTCCTTGTGGACAGTTTTTGGAATGTAACTATTATTTTGATCAATAAAGATGAATCTAGCTTTGCACCAGCTCTAATCTCTCTTAGGAGGCTGTAGCTCTTAGGGTTGGGCCCATCTCAAGTACCTAGTACCTCCTTTGTTTACTTTCATGTGTCTTTGCTTCATTCTTAGAATAAAATCTGTTATTTAGATTAAAATATTGCTTTGTTACTTAGGTCGTTTTTATGATTAAAATAGATTTTCATGTTCAGATTTACTTGATAGGTTAATCACAGGGAAAATCTTCAGAAAAAGGCTACAAAGCACCTTGGATCTCACCTCCCCCCAGTGGAATCATGAGTTGGGACCAAGGTGACCTTGCTACCACCAAAAACACTGTCTTTGCTTCACCATGCAAGTATTAGTGTTGGATTCTTAGTTGTCGAACTTGATATCCATTTTGATGGCATGCTTAGGTTTATGATTGCTTATTTTCATAGTTATTTCATCTTATTTCATTATAAATAAACTTTTGTTCCACTTTTTTACTGTTATCTAGGTTAGAATAGGCTAACGTAGATAGGTCTTTGATTTTCCAAGTCCTTGTTTGTGTCGTTTGAAAAACAACTTGCAGAGAACCTGTTATACTCCTTTATCTGCCCATTCTCCATCAATCCCACCTGCTCCATCCTCTACTTAGAATTCTTGCTTTACATTTTCCACATTCATGCTCACTTTTCCCTAATTCCCATGTTTTTGTGCAACATTGCTACACCCCGCCTTAAACAAATCCAACCATCCTCGCCACTCTTTAGCTCCACTCCCCAAGTCCTGGACCTTCTCACACCATTATCTCACTTCCATACCCACTCCTTCATCTTTTTCCCTCCATCCATCCTAAAAAATCCCATTTCTAAACATCCTGTAGAAAATTACCGACATGCTGTAGAAATTCCAGAACATCCAGTAGAAACCCTGCAGGCTTCCTATAGAAGCTCACAAAAGTGGTCTCTTGATCGCCAAACTTTGTGAAACTCTCTGGAAGGGTGCTAGGGACCCTTAGGCCCTCTCTGAACCTTCCCAACCTCCTACAAGAATTTTCTCTCACCAATCCACCTCTGCACAGTAAAAAACAGTGAAAGCACATGCATGATAATTCTGACAACTTATTCAAAAATACAAAAAGATGTTTTTTTTCAGATAATGATAACTTAGACACATGAATTTTACCTTTGTAGAAGTCAATGGCACCTCTGTTAGTAGCTCGCATCCTCTTTTTCGCATCAGTAGGACTAGCTGGTAAAATTAGGGTTTGCTAGGGTTTCCATTTCCTTTCAGCTTTTCATTTTTTTCTGCAAGTAGATTAACTTCCTTTGAGTTAGCTTTCATCCATTACTAAAAAAGCTTCTTCTCAGAGCTCATAGAAGTTGGCTTAAGCCCCTAGTGGACTTGTGCCAGCTGACCAAGTGACAGCTACGGCAAGAGCTAGTACTTGTGCATACAACACCGTCGCTTCCAAGTTTGTTACGAACTACCGGGTTGATAAATTTAAAGAAGGGAGTCCCAGGATTTGCAGCATTATTGCTGCAACACTGGAGCCCACCAACTATTTGAACCTTCATTAATTGAATATCCCGAAGAGCAAAGTCAATTGTTGTCTATTGATGATCTGTTACCTGAATATCTTAATGAGTTGCAGGAAGATTTAGTTCTGGACAAGAAGGTAAGAACTACACGCAGAGGTGACGTTGAGTACCTCGGGATCGAACTCAAAGGTTCAAATCCAAGCAGTGAAAAATGGATAGAAATTGAGCAAGTGAGGAAGAAATACCCTCACTTGATTGATGCTTGAAAGAAAACCAACTTTTGGTGGTCCAAAAACTTTTTCAGTGGGAAGGTCGTGCTCTGAATTGGATCCTAAAGCTCTCTAAGTTTTCATAACTGTTTCAATTATGCTAAAAGGTTCAAGTCATAGAAAAGATCGAAGCTATCAGAAGGAATCCTCATAACAATTGCAGTTGTGGCCAGAGTGGAGCAACGAGGAACCTCGGTCCAGTGTGTAGACCATTGGCCCATGGTAAAGCACAATGGCACGAAATTAGCAAAATCGGAGGCCAAATCAAGGAAGTGCTAATCGAGTATCATAGGGCATCCCCCTCAGTGAAGGAAAGCCCTGGAATGGTCGGACCTGAAATCGCTATGAAACTCAGAAAAGTAATTGTTTCGTTTCTGTAGCACGGATTCCCCAAAACTAGCAGGACATTGGAAGGCTTCGAGGCGGTAAGCAGTTTTGGCTGAGTCCCACCTGATGCCACACATCGAGAGAGAAAACCGCCCGCATCAGATGGGTAAATGTCATGCAACTTTTCCGCCCGATATGAAGGACAACCATAGGATCCGGGGGGTCCAGATCGATGGCAGAGATACGTCCCGATGACCGACTGGATTTGACAAGTCAAAAAGCAAGATGACAAGGATTTGACGTCTGGGATGGATGATGAGTTGGAAAATGATTCGTGTTTACAGGCGATCTTGAAGCAAACAGATTTAACAGCCATTTGAGTATGATTCATGGAATCTGACACCCAGTTCGTTAGCAACCAGGTGGCCACCTCCCTGCAAGGCGTTACCCAGTGATGATGATGCAGAGTAGAGGAATTTGAATGGATAGATGAAAGGAAATCAAAAGGTCGAGAAGCAAAAACGAGGATTCAAAGAGAAGACTGGCTTTAAAGCCATGAACTGACAGAAGTAGAAAAAACAAGAGGGGGCAACACACAGAGACGTAGAAAACCAATAGCAGATAACAGAGAGTAGAATCCGAGCTGACCTGAAGGTAGCATCAAGCTAGATAGAGCCAGAGAGAGTCAGAGAGTTTGTGTACTCCATTGAAGGCTTGAGAGGTTCAAGCAAGCTCCTCGGCATAGGCCTATCATACTACTGTGACCCTCAGAGATCAAGTTTAGTAAGGAGAATCTATGCACTCCATTCCTACTGACTTCATTCTGTTAGTGAGACTCGAATCGAGCTCACTGTTGTAAAAACTTTGCTTGAAAACATAATAGAGAGGCCACCATTGAAAGGCTAGACCAGGAGACGTAGCCTAGGAGCATTGGGTGAACTCCTTATTAAACTTGTTTTTGTTTACATGTTTGATTGTTATGTTTGTTAGGATATTCCGACACATAGGAATAGTTAAGTTCAACTTGGTCTAGTATAGAGTTAGGTAAAGTGTGTAAAGTGTGTTTCTTTACCGTTGTACATTTTGTAACTTACAATCCGACGGTCACGATATGTAGTGATCCGACGGTTCATTCTCTCCTCGGTATTACCGACACTTGATCCGTGGCTTGACACCCGATTGGTCCATGAATTCTATTTAAAGCGCATGGAGGGTCATTTGTAGGTTAACCGTGCATGAGAGAAGCTTATGTAAATTTTCATTCTTTTATTAATAAATTGCCTGTAGTAGCCACGTTGGCGCAGGCCGTGGACTGTTTCCCTCTCTGAGGGTTTTAACCACGTCAAAATACTGGTGTATTGATCTGTGATCTGTTTGTGAGCGGTGTCCTTTTGGTGTTCTGTCTGAGGAACTTACCCTGTAAATTCCTACATGGTATCAGAGCTATTTGAGGGCCGCGTCCATTGTTGATCCAAATCTGAAGCCGGTAGAACTACATGCGACTGCCATCTCCTAGATCTGTTGTTTCTGACTGCTTTCGGGCCGAGAGGACTGCTCTGTTGTGTTCGGAGCATCTGTTCCAGTGAGGAACCCCTTTCGTTTCACGCGAAAAGGTTTCCGGTAGCTCTATCTGCGTCATTTTTAAGATCTGGAGGTATACAGTCTTTATTTGCAGTTTACTGTTATTTTCTCTCTGCTTATTTCGGTTTCGGTTTATTTAGTTTTTTTAACCAGATCTATACCTTTCATTTCTGCGTATGCTCTTTGCCCTGCGACTCTGTGCGATCTGGGCAAATCAGAAACAGAAAGGAAGGATTTTTTTTCTCATGCGTATGCTCTTTTCCCTGCACCTTAGTGTGATCTCGGAAAATCAGAAACATTGAGAAAAATATTTAGTTTTTTCGGCGAAAGCTAATTTTTTTTAAATATTTAGTTTTTTTTTGGGTAAAGCTAACTTCGAGCCGTAAGGTTCGTTTTTCTTTGCATATTCGTGTTGGGTTTTGTGTTTTGTGTTTTGTAGGGAAAAAGAGCTTTCTCAAGGCAAGCACGCAAACCAAGCCCCCCCCCCCCCCCCC
>APFE031700073.1:14247-27856 GCA_000404065.3 Pinus taeda | reverse complement strand
CCCCCCCCTCTCTCTCTCAAATTTTTTGTATAGATCAATCAGTTCAAAGCTATTTTAAGAGAGTAGAGGTCTTGGGTTCAAATCTCCATTTTGTGGGGGCGTTTTTTTTTTCATTCCCGCACATTGGCGCACTTTGCCGGCAACTTCAACAATTTTTTTTTCAAAAAGCCATAACTTCTTCATCCGGAAGCCTTTTTCAGAGCCGTTTTTTTAAAAACAGCCTAATTTTTCGAGATCTATCCATTGGAACACTTACTTTCAGCATCTTAGCTTCAGTTTTTTTAAAAATGGAAAGTCCATGCCAAGTCATTCTTGACAGCATTAACTACTTCCAATGGGTATCCTACATGGAAGATTTACTTAGAAGTAAAGGTCTCTGCAGAATAGCCACGGGCCAAGAGAAGAAACCAAAAGGTGAAGACAAGGTTGCAAAATGGGAAAATAGACAAGATCAAGCACGTGGTTTGATAGGGATGTCTATTTCTCCTGATCTTAGATTCCATATTGCAGAACTTGGTACTCCTCATGAAGCATTGGAAAACTCACTAAAGTTTTTGGGATTAAAAATGAAATTAGAGCCCATCAACTTGAAAATGAGTTGCTTACATTGGATCCTAATAATTTTTCTTGCATTGAAGATTTCTTGTCCAAATTCAAGACCCTTAGATATCTCTTGGAAGGTGTTAAGGTTAAGAAAGAAGATAGTAACCTTATTAATTCCATCCTTACTAAGTTGGGACCAGCCTACTCTGTATTTGTTTCCACCTTCCATTCTACAAGGGAACCTTTCATTTGTCAAGGAAAAGACTACAAGGCCCCTTCCTTTGACTCTTTTTGTGATTCTTTAATAAGAGAACAGGAAAAACTCTTACACCTTGGTGTTCTTAATCTTGGAAACTCTTCCAAGAAAGCGTTAGCCGCCAGCAGCAACCAAATTTAAAGAATTCTAAGAAGTCATATCCTAAAACGAATGGTCCTAAACCAAACAAGGGTCCTAAGCAAACTCAGTCTCAAAATGAAAGATCATTTCAGCAAAATGATAAGACCAATAAAAACAAATGGAAGAAGACTGATAGGCATTGTAACTTTTGTAATCGAGATGGCCACTTAGAATCTAAATGCTTTAAGAAGATGGAAGCCTTGGAAGCCGCAATGAAGAAACATAACATCTATGTGGAGCATTCTTCTACTTCAACTTCAACTTCATCTTCAGGAATGGCACTTTCTGCATGTCGTTTTCAATCATCTCAAGCTGGTTATGCATTAAATGTATCTTCTTCTTCTCATTCTCATGAGTGGCTCATTGATTCTGGAGCCTCTTATCACATGGCCAAAAACAAAGCCATGTTTTCTTCTTTACATGATTGTAACACCAAAAATATATATGTTGGTGATGATAGAACTCTTAATGTTGTAGGGACTAGAACTGTTCATCTAGACAATGGTCAGTGTAATGAATGTTTATGTTCCAACCTTATCCTGCAACCTTTTATGTGTATATCAGATAACCCATTCAGGTGAAGGTAAAATCGTTGAATTTTCACCTCACGATGTTGTAATTAAGGACCTAAGAGATCCTAGACAGATTTTAGCTACTGGCATTGCTGATGATTCTACAAGGTTGTATAAGTTTCACAACTTGGGGTCATCAAATCTTCCCTCGGTATTTGTTGCTCATAATGATGAAGTGAGCAAACTTTGGCATGAGCGATTTGGTCACTTAAACTATCGCTCCCTTCAGCATCTATGTAAAGAAAATATGGTGACAGGTCTTCCTATGGTATCTTGCAGAGATGGTGTTTGTTCCGGATGTGTACTCGGAAAACATCATCGGGATAGTTTTGACAAACGTGCCTCTTGGCACGCCTCAGCCCCTTTACAGCTTGTTCACAGTGATTTGTGTGGTCCACTTCCTGTTGCTTCATTCTCTGGCTGCAAGTATCTCTTAACTTTCATTGATGATTTCTCCAGACGCACTTGGGTATACTTCTTAAAACTCAAGAGCGAAGTATTTAACACATTTTTGGCCTTCAAAGCCTTTGTTGAAAAACAATCTGGACATCAAATTCTTAAGCTAAGAACTGATAATGGTGGAGAATATGTTAAAAACACATTCATCACCTTTTGCACCGAAAATGGAATTCAAATGCAACATACTGTTCCATACACTCCACAACAAAATGGTGTAGCTGAAAGGAAAAATCGCACCTTAAAGGAAATGGCTAATTGTATGCTGCAATCTAAAGCACTCAGTCTTAGTTTTTGGGCCGAAGCAATTAATTGTGCAAATTATATAATAAATCGCACTCCTACTAAGGTTCTAAAGAATATCACTCCAGAAGAAGCTTGGAGTTCCATTAAACCAGATGTAAGTCACTTTCGTATTTTTTGGAAGTGAAGCATGGGCCCATATTCCAGATGAAAAGCATAAAGCTTTAGAACCTAAGAGTGAGAAATGTACTTTTGTTGGATATTCTGAAGATGTAAAAGGTTATAGACTTATTCCATTTAAGTCCAAAAATGCTATCATTAGAAGAGATGTGAAATTTGATGAAAATAAATCGGCCTATGAGCCTAGTCCGGCGGATGTGCCACCTCTTCCTATCTCTTCTACTTTTGAAAACATTTCTTCTTCAGATGATGAAAGTGAGGATGACAATCCTCCCCCACCTTTTCAGGATCCTCAACTTCCAAGATGGGTCTGTGCTACTCGGGATGCAGCAGGTGATCTTGCCGGTGATCCTACAGATCAGCGACGTACACGTTCTCAGTTTGAAAGAGCCTCTTCTTTACTGGATCAAGCTCCAGTAAATCATGATCCTGACACTTTTGCAGAAGCTTCAGGCCATAGGCTCTAATGCCTCTTCTCTGATTTCCTCAATGTCTATGTATTCTAGCAATCTTATCAATCCATTGCATAAGTAACATAGGCACCTCCATGCACATGACTCTGTAATACCTTTCATTCTTTATCCTGGATAAATTCTAGATCATTTGTGTAGGTACCCTCTAGCTGGATCTACTTCAAACATCCTCTTCAATCCTATGGCTGCACCTATTTTGTTGTTGTGGCTTGATTTTAAGGGGATCAACTGCTACAAGAAATCCTACAGGATCTCCTGTAGTTGCTTCTCCCTTTAAAAATTTTAGCTGATTCTCGTGCTGGGAGCTATGAGGATGCTATCAGAGATGTTGATGGTGATGGAGAGGTATTTGGTAAGCTACATGTGAGCTTTGGAGGTGTTTCTCCTTTTATTTCTTCGTTTTTTTCTAAAAACCGGTTTCTGTGTTTTTTCTGCAGGAAGGGAAGAAATCCATGATATGAGGTGGTGCAGGTGTGGGATGGATGGCCAGGAGGGTGGATAGTTTTAGGAGGCCCTACAGGCTCTTCATGAAACTTCCCAGCTCCTCAAACTATTTTTAAAATCAATTTCAAGCTCTCTGTGATTTCTACAGGAGCCTCCTGTAGAACACACAGGGCCTCCTGTAGGGTACACAGTGTTCAGAAAAACACACAGTGAGGTGGAAGAAAGGCCAGAAATGATTGAGAAGAGTATGGAGGAGGTGAAATAAGCTTTGTGCCATCCTCTCTTGCTTCCTGTGGTCCACGTGTAACTTGCAATGCATGTTAAAAGTCAATTTCTGTTGTGCTCCTTATTAATGGCAGTGTTGATCCAACGCTCCATGTGTTTCGTGGCATGTTCTTAACACTAGCGATGTGTCTGTTTACTAACACCTGTGGGTTTTGTTGTAATGGAAATCGTGACTCCAACAACTGGTATCAGAGCCAAAAGTCTATTTGGTTGATAAACTCACAGGAAAGAAGGGTTCCTTGTTCGAGTGGGAGCAATGGCAGAAGATGGTAAGTTTAGGGTCGAGAAATTTAATGGCCAAAACTTCTCGCTGTGGAAGATGTAGACGGAAGATTATCTATATCAGAAAGATCTATACCTACCATTGGGTGGAAAAACAAAGATGCCGACGAGTATGATAGATGAAGAATGGAACCTTCTCAATAGAAAGGCACTCGGAACAGTACGGTTGTGCCTCGCAGCGTCGATCGCCTTCGACATTTCGAAGGAAACAACGACAGAGGGTTTGATTAAGCCATTGGAGAAACTATATCAAAAACCCTCGGCCTCAAACAAGGTATTTCTTATGAAACGATTATTTAATATGAAGATGTCGGAAGGTGGATCTGTTGCAGACCATTTAAATGATTTTAATACTATTACAAGTCAGCTATGTTCTGTAGGGGTAAACTTTGATGATGAAGTTAGAGCTCTGTTATTCTTGTGCTCATTACTAGAAAGCTAGAATGGTTTAGTAATGGCCATTAGTAACTCTGTTTCTAGATCTAGTACTTTAAAGTTTGATGATGTTGTCGGTGCTATCCTTAGTGAGGAAATGTGACGAAAAAGCTCCGGTGAGACATCGGGTAATGCTTTGAGTGCAGAGTCTAGGGGAAGAAAAATGGAAAGAGGAAAGAGCTCAGGATATCGCAGTAAATCAAGGAAAGGCAGATCTAAGTCTAGATTGGGGATAGTGTGCTGGAAATGCGGAAAGAAAGTGTTATCACTCAAGTTGTTCCCTGCTTCCTATAGGGAATACGGCCGAGGTAACCACTAACCAGTCTTTTAGTTACAGGTCCTAGCCTACCTGCAACCAGAGAGGGCTCTCTCTTTATAATTTAGCATTATTGTGGGTGATTTTAGGCTAGTTATGGTGCACTGATTTTGTTTTAGATTTTGGTTGGGTGGTGAATTCAAACAGAGCTAGTGTACAGATTACAGAGCAGTCTGGACCATTGGGCAATGGAGTTCATGATGGTGTACTGTTGAAGTATTCTTTGAGGGAATGGTATTGCTGCAAAGCCAGATAGGCACTTGTGGAACAATTATTCAAATTTGGGTTATGAAAGCATGAGATCAGTGAGTGAAAGGCAGACAAGAATCTTTCACTATGCTAATTGGGGAAGAAAGTGGAAATATTGTTTAAGAGCAGTTAAGAATTCCTAAACAGTATTCACAGTGAGAGAATTAGTTTAAATATGAGCAATTAAGAATTCACATCCATGGCTAATTCTAAAGAAAACATATTAAGTAACAGAGGTTGAGCAAAGGGTGTATTTAAACAAGTCCTAAGCTATTCTTTTTCCCTATTGCTAAGATCATGAAACATATTTGAAATTTATGCATACACAAAAAAAAAAAAAAACATGGTTCAGAGTAACTTATTGTTCCATTATGTGACACAGGAATTTTGTAGTGTAAAAGAGTCCTTCATTTCCACCTTCAGACAGTACAGAGACCAGGAACTTCACCAGCAATTTATATTATCAAAAAGTTTGTGATATACAATGCATCTCTTCAGAGAGAGATTCACCAAAACCCACCCCCAATACGTTCTATGGGGAGGATATATATACAAAAATAGGAGATAAAATATCTAGATGATGAGTCATTGTGCAATAAATTACACCACCAACTCTCTTACATAAATAAATGAAAGAAATAACTGCAACAGTTAATATTGGTATAGCAACTGTCTTTTGTCAGACCAGTTTTGACTTTTTTGGACCAACAAAGTTAGTTGTAGTTGCGTCTTTAATCTGTGTTTGTTGAGCACGTTGTCTTAGTGCTTTGATGACTCACTGCCTTGATGCTTTCTATAGTACCTGTGTATTTGATTCTTTGCTTACCTGTATTGTGACTGAGATCTGAAGCTGACAAAAGGAAGAGTAGACCAAAATTATCTGGGCAATACTTCCAACATTGCTTGCCACCAATCAGTTGGAGGTAGTTGATGTCTCCTTATCTTTATGAGTGTTTCATCTACTTCAGTATATCTATAGAAATTTGGAGGCACTTCAAACAAATAATTAATCTCATGCTCAACAAAAATAAATTCTCCAATTTATCATATAGATATTGCCCAGAGGGAGGTCCTTCTTCTTCTGTGGAGCTGGTAGATGTTGTAATCTGATTTTCAACATAATTGTTGATCCTGGTGGTGTATTGCTCACAGGACAACAGTTTTCCAGTACCAATCACTAGGCTGGGTAATCCTCTGCTTTGCAATGTTTTTATTTTTGTCCTGAAATCATTTACTTCTGTCTGCATCTCCTGACATTTCCTTTCCAGAGTCTGTGTGAAATTTCTTAAGGTCAACACTTTCTTTGCTGTCAGAATAGTGTATGTTCGACTGTGTATGTCTAGTGCTTCCAATTCTTCCTTGGTGTGAGTATTGAGGAAATGAATCATCTTGTTGGCCTGTCCAGGCATAATCCCTAATGTTGCTCTGGCCTTCTGAATTTCAAATTGAGCCATGCCTATTAACTCAATCTGCTCATGTATGGCCTGTATTGATCGCCATTGGTCATTGATTGATTGGCCAATTTTGGCCCACAAAATCTTTTTGATCTCAGCCAGAGTTTTCTCCAGAGATAGTTCTTTTTCTAAGGCCTTCACTCTGGTCTCTAGGGATTTTATTTCCCTTTACTTCTTGGCCACTTTCATTTTGGACTTGTCATAACTGGCCTCTAGTTTGGCCATCCTTTCTTTGGCCTCCTTTACTTCTGTCACTTGAATTCCAAGCTCCTTGACAGATTTCATTAGGTCCTCCATACTCATACTGGATTCAGGTGCTGTTGTTGTTGCTGCTATTGCATCTGTAGTTGATGTAGCCATTATAGGTGCTGGAATAGCAGGAGGGGCTGTTGTTGTTTTTGTATGAGGAGAAGGGTCAAGAGTTGTAGATGTTTGAGGGGGTTGGGAGGTTGAGTCCCCTTGCTTGTCTTGCAAGTCCTTTTCCAATTCTGCCTCCATCTGTAGTATTCTTTGATTCAGCTTTAGAAGTAGATCCATGGTCTCATCAACCTGTTTTTCTTGTACTAGTTTTGTTGTTTGAGGGTGAATGGTTGCAGGCAGCTTTGCCTGCTTTCTGAGTGCAGCAATATCATCCTCATTCTTCTTCATCGGGGCCTTGATACCCTTTGGATCCTTAGGATCATGTCCTAGATAAACAATAATTTCCTCCAAAGTCTTTATTCGGTTGTCCTTGGCAGTAGAGGACATCCTTTCCAGATCTAATCAAGTATTTGTATTCTTCAATGATTCTTTTAACTGATGGGCTAGCATGGCCCTATCTGCAAGTGTGGCATAAACCATTTCCCCTGTTTGCTTGTGCAGTTCAATTTGATCCATGGGATGTATGTCCTTGGAGAGGACTTCCATGTTTGTCTTTATGTAGTCTGCAGATGATTTGGGGTGTGGAACTTTAGGCTTGAAATGATTAAAAATCATCTTGTCCTCCTTGATATCATAAGTTGCCATCAATCTTTGTTGCTTGGAGGTTGTTGTTTTTAAGAATTGATCATAAAGTTGTACTCTTAAAATTTCATTGTGTGCCTTGATTTCCATAAAAGTTCCTTTGATACCAGTTGGTTTCTTGCCCTGTTGCCTGGAAGAAGACACCTCTGTACTATGTTGCATACGCTATTCCTACTGGAATGAGCTGGTAGCAGTCTGCTGGCTGGAATCTCTTTCTTTATTCTGGCTCTGTCTCCTTTCTTCACTGATCTCTTCTTCAGCCTGAGGATCAATTCTTTGCCTCTTGGCTTCTAGTTGCTGTGTTGACCCACTTGGAGGTGTGGCCTCCTCTCTATCTCGTTTCTTACCTGTAAGACTGGAAGTTGTGATGTTTTAGTTTGCTGTAGAGGGGCTTGCCCTTGACTCTGATCTTTGGAAGTGGTGGGTTGTTCTGTCTTTGTCTCCTGCTGTGCATCCATCACTTCCTTTCCCTTTGTTGTAGCTGTTGTTGTTGTAGATACTTGTTGGGAAGTTTGTGCAACTGTGGCTGTGGAGGTGCCTTCCCTGACCTGGAGTGGCAGCTTTAATGTCACCTGGTGAAAAGAATCCAAGTCAAGATTTTTTTCTAAATCTTTGACATTTTGCTCCGTTATCTCTTCCTGAGTAAATTCTTCAACTAATGTGCCTGGCACCCATTCATCTTTGTTGGCATATTGCTCAATTTGTGAAATTGGACAATGCTTATAGGCTAACAACCTATATTTGACCCTTCTAGCACTGATAAAGCCCTCAAGGTCATAAGGGACCCACAAGAAACTCCTTTTCAGTTTGAGTTGTTGCCCCAATATCTGATCAGCCTCTTGCCAACCATCTTTCTTGTTCATGATAAAGGGGCCTAGATGGTCTTTGAATTTCAGGTTGGCTTTCTTCTTGGCACTATGAAAATGGGTAAGATCTGAATTAATGAGTTGCCTATAGTATTCCAAGGCAAACAATATCATGGGTACATATCTAGGGAGCCTATAGGGACAGAGCTCACAACCATAGATCCTTATGACAGTGTGATTTTGGTATAGATACCAATCACCTATTTTATAATTCTTGGACAGCTGTAATATTTTCTGCATGTCATATGAAAATCTAGGAGGAGGAGTTCTTTTCAATAGACATGAGACTGGATAAACAAATTGGTCAATGAACTCACAGTAAGAATAGGGAGAGTTCTGAACTTGATGAAACACTGAAGACTAAAAGATAACAGACCTCCTTTCACCCTATGAATCTAGCTTTTTGATGGGGCATTGGAAGCAATTTGTCTGATAGTACATGAACAGGTGATAGATATATCATGAGTATTTGAATACTGCCTCCCTGTCCAGTTTTAGCAATTGGTCATGTATTTTAATTGCTATGAACTTGGCATAGTTATATTTGACAACGGGGGGCTTTCCAAGGCTATATGTAGACAAAAGAACCAACACTGTTTCATCAATGTTCTCACTTGTTGAGAAACCCAACACAGACGATATCATGTCTACTAGCAGCTTGCCTACCTCATTGAAATTGACATATAGGAAAGGAGGTGGCCGTGTAGGTTGGCAGTGTGCTCTCATGAAGGTCTTGGTAATTCTGGCAATATCAGTGCTGGAGAGTTTGGGGACTTCATCCAGCAGGTATTTCATGGAAAATGGGATGAACAGTTGGGTCTGTTTGAAATTGAGCATATGATTAATGGAGTCAGGAGTTATATGAAAGAGTATGCTCCCGGATGGAGACTTGACAGCTCTGAGGTTTGGGTCATAATTTTCAGCACAGAGGTGAATTATTTCAGGAAAAATATTCACAGAATGCAAGAAATAGATGGGAAAATTTGACTCCCAGATGCCATACATGTCACTATTGCTTAAGTAGCTATTTATCAGCTGGAAGAAGGTATGTAAGTGGTTTATGTCCCCAACCAAATCCTAAATGAGGTAATCACTGTCAACTAATGGGAGTGCCTCAAGTTCCTTGTTAGGTGCATTGATAGGAGCGACATTTAGAGCAGCTCGAGCAGCCATATTGAATTCTTTTCTGTGTTGATACTTTGGGATAGGATTCGGAGCAGTTATTGTAGAGTGCAAGGTGAATTTGTATTTGGCAGTGGCTTTAGCTATTTGCAATGTGTGTCAAAGGAGAAATTCCAGAGTTTTGACAGACTTTGTCTCTAGTTGACAAACTTTTGGGGCAACTGTAGGGCAAAATAAAAATGTCCCTGAGCTGAGCAGGTGGACTTTTGCAGAGAGAAGTATGGGGGAAGTGGACAATGAACCAGTGTGAGGAACTGTGTTGGCAGCACGGGCTCTTAAAGCCAATTTTTCAAGTGAATTATGCGGTCCGATGTGGGTTTACTGAGTCGTGTGGGAAGAGAATGCTAACCAGCAGGTTTAGACAATAAGTAGGTGTATAACTAGCTCAGTATGGGTGCTAGCAGACTTTTATGCAGGCAAAAAATGGACCAAATGGTGAAAACAGGGGTAAAAAGGTTGACTGTGGACAAATACTTGGTTTTCATGACGCCGAGGGTGTCGAGCTGGAACAATGGTGAGTAATTGACTTGAATTTGCAGGTGGCAGCAGCTCGGACGGTCAGATTCTAGGTTTGGCGAAAAATCGACGTGAACAGCATGCACAGCGCTCCCGAAACAAGCAATGAAAATGATATAAAATGGTCATTTTTGCGTTGTTTGATGTAAATTCGGGGCTTTTGGCGCTTTTTGGTGATGACATCAACATGACGTCATTGGTGGGTCCCATGTACGGCATGATGACGTGGACCTCTGACAGGGGGGTGAGGTGGCACAGGACATGGTGGCATGACGTGGACCTGGGCGACCTAGGTGGCAGTGTCACGGAGGCAGGGTGCGGACACGGGCGGTGACGTCAGAGCTGACGTCGAGGCGGAGGGCGATATCCGGTTTCTCCCCACACCGCCTTTCGGCATGAGCGGTATCAGGGGAGGGGCCTCCGAACACCCTCGGAAGGCAACTCGTGGCGGGGGTACGGTGGCAAAACCGCCAATCCCCCTTACGCTAAACCTCCGCTGACTTGTGGGTAAAAAAGACCGCCCACCCTTGGATCTAGGGGGCCGACGTTCGGACAGCTAGCTGGGGTTACGGGGCAGCGGGAAGTTAACAGTGGAGCCCGCTCATTAAAATATTAAAAATAAAGGCAGGGGGTGGGTTTAAACTTTGGTTTGTGGGGTTATAATGTGTGCCCACTTTGTAAATGTTTATTTCAAACATTACAAACCAATATATTAGCGCGGGAGGGGTAAAAACGGGGTTTATGAGCGGGGAGACTATGGTAATTGATTTTTACCCAAGGGTTTAATCACAACCCATAGTTTTTAGGATGGGGGAGGATTAACTTTAGTCCCAGATGGACTTAATATTTCCCAAGACTAACTTGTATAGATATATTGCTATGGGGTGGGATATTTAAATAGCTTTTTTGGGATTTTTATATAGTTTTTGTAGAACTAGGGAAGGGGAGCACTGTTTTAAGGAGTTAGATAATAAAATTAGTTGTTAATATGACTTTGTGAGGTGAAAATGCAGGGGAAAATGTTTAGCCCATGAAATGAAACTTAGTGACACTAGAGAAATGGAATTTAGAATAGTGATTTTTACACAACAAATGTGGCTTCTTTCCTTTAGTCAACTGAGAATTTTGACTTGGAATTGGTACTGGAATGAAGTGAAATAAAACTGTTGGGGAGTTCCCAAGGTCTTTGGGGAGTGTTAGTAAATGATCTTTGGGGGAAAAGGGAGATTATTCATGCTTCTATTGTTATGTCATCGGACCTTTTCCATGGTTCCAATACCCTGAATGGGATGAGTTCTTCTTTGATAAGCTAAATGGTGATGGAACTTTTTACTTCTGCAACCTCACACTACCTACCCAACTTGATAATCTTAACATTTTTTCTTCATTTTAACTGGGTGCACTTAGATTAGCAAACCCTGATTATCCTCTTTTCTTTTGACTACCCTCATATCTAAATCTACCCTTATCTCTTCCAAGGACCCAGATTAAGCAGTTGGGCTCCTTCATTTCTCTGCCTAGCTAGTCATCTACCAATCTTGGGCTGTTTGGACTGGAATCATTCTCTATTCTGCAACAAAACAATTTAAACATGGCATGGTCCAGATTGAACTGTTGGGCCATCCATCAAGTATGATTAGCAGCAGTATTTTCACATTGTGATGATGTCAATAAGATAGTAGTGGCATTTTGACTGGCCACTTTCCTGGTCTTTGATTTGGGGTTCATTTTCATTATTCTTTCTGACCAATTGATTTTCTTTCCTTTTGATCATTCTTTTAAGGCATACCCTCTTTTCATCTTTTGATTTTCCTAGTCTGTATACAAAATATGGAAACTTTGCAAGATGCAATGATGAACATATTTAGCTTTTCCACTATCAATCATGAAAAATGAAACCTATTGGTATAGGAAC
The DNA here is from genome assembly GCA_000404065.3 of Pinus taeda. NCBI lineage: Eukaryota > Viridiplantae > Streptophyta > Pinopsida > Pinales > Pinaceae > Pinus > Pinus taeda. The sequence goes on along the minus strand of APFE031700073.1, from coordinate 16,046 downwards.
CTAACAGAAAGGACACCTAAAGAAAGACTGTAGATCTCGGAAGGGAAAAGAAGGAGATGCACAGCAAGAAAACAATCATGAAGCAAATGTGACGGGTGAGGTGTTACAAGATGCTATGATTCTTTCTTTCGAAAATATTATTGATTCCTGGGTGGTAGATTCAGGGGCCTCATTCCATGCCACACCTGATAAGAAATACTTTCATGACTATGATCAAGGAGATTTTGGGCAAGTTCATTTGGGTGATGATAAACCCTGTAAAATTGTTGGAATGGGTAAGGTTCTTGTAAAATAGCAGAATGGAAACCAATGGCTACTAAAGGTGGTAAGGCATGTTCCAGATCTAAAGAAAAATCTTATTTCAACAGGGCAGTTAGGCGGTGAAGGTTGTGTGACAACTTTCACAGATAAAGCTTGGAAGGTTACCAAAGGAGCCCTAATAATAGAAAAAGGAGAAAAGGTTGGTACATTGTATTTATGCAATGGTATTTCTAACTCCGTTAATGCTTTAACTTCCAAAGGAGAAGATGTAGCATTATGGCATCATAGGCTCAGACACATGAGTGAAAAGGGGATGAATATTCTTCACTCAAGGAATTTGTTGCCAGGTTTGAAGAATGTTGATTTGGACTTCTGTGATAATTGCTTTTATGGAAAACAGAATAAAGTCAGATTTCTTAAAGTTGGGAAAGAAAAGAAGAGAAAAAAATTAGAGCTTGTGCATACAGATGTATGGAGACCTGCTCAGGTATCATCTCTCGGTGGCTCTCGTTATTATGTTACTTTTATTGATGAAGCAACTAGCAAAACTTGGATTTATTGTATTAAGAATAAATCTGATGTATTTAGTACTTTCAAGAAATGGAAAGCTTTGGTTGAGTTCGAGACAGGAAATAAATTGAAGTGTCTCAGATCAGACAATGGAGGTGAATATTGTAGCAAAGAGTTTGATAGGTATTTTTCAGAGCATGGAATTAGCAGAGAGAAGACAGTTCCAAGAACACCACAAGAAAATGGTGTATCAGAAAGGATAAATAGAACAATCATGGAGTGTGAAAGGTGCATGAGATTGCATGCAAGATTGCCTTTACAGTTTTGGGCAGATGTTGTAAATACTGTTGTTTATCTAATAAACAGAGGGCCTTCAAGTTCCTTGGATGGTGGTGTTCCAGAGGAAGCATGGACAGTAAAAAGGTAAACTACTCTTTTTTAAAGCCTTTTGGTTGTGAGGCCTTTTTCCATATTGATAAAGAAAATAGAACAAAGCTTGAGGCAAAGTCAAAGAAATGTACCTTTATTGGATATGGTGTTAATGATTTTGGTTATCGCTTATATGATTACAAAAATCACAAAATCATTAGAAGAAGAGATGTACTATTCAATGAAAAGGTCTTGTATAAGAATCAGTTGCAGGAAAAGAAACACGAAAAAGAAAACAAGGAATTCGCAGTTCTTGATGAAATCACTGAAAAAGTAAAGGTGCCTGAAAATAATAATAATCAACAACCACAACAATAGCAACCACCACAATAGTAACAAGCACCCCAAACACTTGAAAGTGGTGTTAGAAGATCTACCAGGATAAGTAGGCCCCCTAAATGATACTCTCCTTCATTATATTATTTATTGTTGATTGATTCTGGTGAACCCGAATGTTATGAAGAAGCAATGCAAGTTGAAAGAAAGAAGAAGTGAGAGGTAGCCACGGAAGAAGAGATGGACTCCTTAATGCATAACCATACTTGGAACTTAGTCAGGTTGCCTGCAGGAAAAACTACATTGAAGAATAAATGGGTTTA